>JAMKCH010015071.1:0-33037 GCA_023653785.1 Ophioderma brevispina | reverse complement strand
GAGGAGTTAAGATCATTTTAATGATTCCGAGAGCATATTTGACTTTTGAGCAGCCATATTGGATTTTTGTGGCAATGTAATGATAAAATAACATTACCAACACTTTCTCGTGCTTAAAACACCGGAGTACCGAGAAATATTTGTCTCTATCGGAAATACTTAAGGGAATTTTAGTGATTTTGGACATGGTAGCAGCCAATTTTGGATTTTCAAAAATGCCACTGTAACAAATTTTGCACACCCTCCAAAAATTATTGGCTTGGGTCCTAATGAACTCAAATCTATCAATAGAAATAGTCTGTACTCCATTTCCATCCTTCAGGCTTCCACCTGACTATGTCTGCTTGCTCAATGTAAAAATTACTATTACCATTCTTAACACACAAAATAGTTGAACACATAAGCTTGCATATTGGCCTACCTTAACTATAACTGCATACCACTTCCATTAGCACACATATCATTTTCAGTTCTTACTTTCATTTCCTCACTTCCGTATGTTTCATTTTCAAAATATGAATCAACTAGTTCACCTGGCTGTGTGAGTACCAGCCTGAGTGCCAGTTATTAAATCAAGGGTTTACTGCAAGAAGGCCCCATTTGCAACAGCTGCCATTTGTCAGTTGTGTTGTTGTCAAGTGTTATACCTGCCAACTCTAACATCTGGCAGCTATTGCAGATGGGGCCTTTTTGCCCTAAACCCTTGAAATATTGACACAATTGTTCTGATGTCACTGCATTTGCACTTTGAACTTAGACATAGACTTTGCAAAGCTCTTCAGCAAAATTCCAACAAGACAGAATCTGCCTAGCTTGCAGCCATTGATCTCTGTAACATTAGATGTTATAGAAATAATAATGCTCACTATTTCTTTTGACAGTTACGTTTTGCCCTACGGATGAAGTTGACGATCTGTAACCATTTTGTTTGTGCAATTCTTCAATATAAGTCTAATATAGGCTAGTTGGTTACCACACTGACTCTTTGGTTCAGTGACTGAATCAATAGAAAATAATAGACTGCTGCCCTCTCTCTGTGATCAACTACAAGAGCATTGCCCATGTATGATTTCACATTAAAGGTGCAACAAGAGATTTCACATATCAGGTGTCCCTAAAAAAATTGAAAGTATACTGATTTTTGCCCTGATGTAAAGCATTCTATAAAAAAAATATCACCATCTGAAAGGATTAAGCTAAAGGATTCTTTGGTAAAAAATGTGAAATTTCTAATTTCCTTTAGGAACAAATTTAATACAAAATTCAGCCTATGTTTTATATTGAAATATAAGCAAATCAAAATCACCTTTTTTTCTTTCTTTATTAAGTGTCTAATCTACCTTAAATTACTTTTACGATGCAATATTACTATTATTAGGGTGCCTCAAAATCTCTCGTTGCACCTTTAAAGGTTGACTCAGAGATTTTGAAATGTATTTCTTATGTATTGATGAAAAATAGTCATCGAGAATTAAAGATAGTCACTTAAAATGCACAATTCCAAAGTTTGAGGTGAATCAGAATTTTCATTTTTGATGCAGTATCATTTATGTATAACAGTGCCATAGGTTTATACTATACATAACAAAAACATGTTGTGATTTTCTATAATTAAGGACTTAGATTTGAGTTTAGCTATTTCACACAGTGATTAGTATATGGACAAGTATTGTGTACATGAAAAAACATGATTAGTTTGAAAATTGTGGGTGTCCTCTCAGGAAAATCTCTGATTCAGCCTTTAATCAAAGTTTCCAATCATAAGCCATACTTAGCTGCATGGTTGTAGCACTGATTTTGGTATCACGTGAAAGGCCCCAAGTATAAAGGTGTTTGGAGTTAGGCTAAAATAACTCTAAATTTCAATGTCTTATACCAATTGCTATAAAATGGATATCTGAAAATGCTAACTAAAGATAGTGGCGGTGCCGGACTTCTTTTTCTGGGATTTTTGGCAAAATGTTGCTATTTTTGGCACCAAATTGCTGATTTTTGCTTCGGGGGGGGGGGGGGGGGGGGTGCAAACTGCAGGAAAGAAAAAAATGAGTGGGAAAATTGAACCTTCCATGCCATGCCCCCTCTGGTGCCACCACTGACTAAAGATGCACTAAAAAAACTCATTTTTTACACTTTTCATTTGAAAATGACAAAAGCAGCTAAATTTGATTTCAGGTTTCATTTTGAAGTTTAGGATATTTTTTTATCCAAAAGGATTAGTTCATTATTATATTGTTTAAAATTTAAGTGTTGTTTAAAAGTTTAAACAAGTTGTTTAATGGGTAAACTGAACTTCTGTTGTTCAATTCACCCGTTAAACAATTTGTTTAAACTTTTAAACAATGCATTTTTACAGTGTAGCTTTTGCATTTTAAATATTACAGATTGAAACACTTGCAAATGACCATCACTTCCAAGATTACTGAAACCTCTCATCCACAAATAAAATTTGCCTTGAAAATTTGGTTGTGACTCAAATGTTCAACAATTCACCACAAAATATTTCCATCCTGGTATGACAGCTGGTGATATATCAATGTGTGGATTGTCTATAGCTTGGGGCAAATACTATACTGACCTATATACTGTTACTCTGTAATGCAACAGAAATGTTATGTAACTCATATTAGTCATATTGAAAGGAGCACTGTCAGATTTATTTTGAGATATCCGTGAAAAGTATTTCAAAACATGTAAATAAAAATTAATAAATGAATGTAAACTGATCCACACAGAACAATGATGGCAAGAAATTGAGATATGGACAAAACTAAGCATAGGAATGCCTGATGAAGCTGAGGCCCATGGCATTTTAGACCAGTTACTATGTGAATCGAATTAGTGTAAGCAACTATGTAATAAGGCTCAGCAAAATACCAAGAAAAGTTAGGTAAATGAAAAGCCCACTGTCTGTGAGCAGTGTCGCCAACTAAAAATTTGGTTAGGCATGACACCAGAGGGTGAAGAGAGAAGTACAGTGGAGGGGCCGGCACCAGAATCTTTTTCTGGGGGGGTGTGTAAGTTTGTAAATAAAGTGATTTTTTTAAGAAAGAAAAAAAGTGAAAATTTGGGGGGGGGGGCAAAATATCAAATTGTTGAGATTTTTAACAAATTTTTGGCCCATTGGATGTTTCACAAAAAATTGGGGATTTTTTTTTTTTTAATATGTTGTTTTTAGAGGATTTCCTCATTTTTCGTTCGGCCGGGGGGGGGGGGGAAACTGGGTGGCAAGAAAAAAAAATTTAGGGCCCTTTCCCCCCCTCCCCCACCCCGTCGTGCCGCCACTGGAAGAGTAGCCAATGGGACAAAAATAGTTTGCGGGGCAACCAGTTGCAAGTTCACTGTGAGAGCGCTTTTTAATATTTGAAAATTACCCACTGGTGTTGGCAACAATGGCTGTGTGAAAAGTTGGGCAAATCAAAATGTGAGTTGACCCCTGCTAATTTTTTTTTTTTTTTAAGGTTTTTCTTTTTTTAAAAATTAAAATGCTAATTCTGACACTAAACATATTAATTTTTGACTATTCATTTAACCCCTACGGATTGTCTTTTTTACAGTAGATCCAGATAGGTCATTGCTTATATATAGACGGGCCAATTTAGTAACCAATCCAAAATTAGGTTCTGTGGGACGGTTTGCTTTAAGGGATAAGCAACGATTGCCTGATCCATAACATTGAAAAAATCATCAAAATTTTGTATTTTCGTTTACTGCATGGATGTTGCTAACCAAACCTGCAAAGTGGGTGGACTTGAAATCTGGGTATTAAGACACGGCAGGGCAGTTACTTTTCTGAGTTCTCTTAATTTCTATACGTGTGAAATCAAAATTCCAAACTTGTGATCAAAATATGCCTGTATGTAGTGAATATCTCAGATTTTATGAGCGTAATATGGTCCACCATGTTCCTGCCAGTACAGTTTTGACCTAAACAAATAATAAGTTGATTTTGTTTGTTTCTTAATGGTGAAACACAATCAATGTTTGTGTAGATTTTGAGACTCAAGGTTTGCATTGAAGGGAAACAGTAATAGCACAATTTACTCCAAATACTTCATTTTTTCACTATTTGGTGTTTTTGTTCCTACATATTAAAGTAGTTATATGGAATTGTCTACAACAGCCGCCCAGCCGAGATGTGTTCACCATGTATGTAGCACCAAATGTTCCTGTTTGTAATTAACGTTGGGGAGTCAGATGGATCCTGCTGGATGTCTCGAGCAATCACATCAATGTATAATAAAGGGGCGACGACCCCTGTTTGGCATGGTAACTTCCAACATGTGACGTATGAGATACTTGATCAATCGCACGATGACAGTGACCGGGCAATCAGGGGCACGGCGTTGTGGCCAACAGAAGATGAAAGTGGAGGGATTTTATCTCCATTATATCTGTGCTTTGGTCTTATGATCACGCCAGCAGGACAGGATATGTTTTGTACTCGCATAAGCAGCTTGTGTGGTAGGTGCCATCCAGTCTATCCAGTAGCTCTTTCTTCACGGTCCAGGTCTCAGATCCATATAAACAGGATACTCTCTACACAGGCTCTATAGATTTTCAGCTTGGTTGAATTGGAGATACAAGATTGCCAGGTAATGTGGTTGTAGTTTATTGCAGGCATTCCAAGCGTGGTCTTTGCGGACGGAAGTCTTTATTTGCTATCGGCCAACATATGACCTAGATATTTGCAAGTCCGTGACTCTTTGCAGTTGGTACAATCCGTTGTGCAGATAGGTTGATGATCATCTCCTCATGACAGTCATATATTCAGTCTTCGTGGCGTTCGATTGTAGGGACTTGTCTGACAGCATTCTCAAGTGATGTAGTAGATCTTGTGCACCACCATATCGATCAGCTGTTAGGCTAGATCATTGGTATAGTCAGTCTGTGAGATACTGATTTGGTGACGTCTAGAACGCTTGGGTTGATGCAGTGGCGGGCCAGACCTCTGTTTCTGGGGGGGCAAAGTGAAATCTTGGGGGGGAAAAAAGTGAAATCTGGGGGGCTAATATGAAAAATTTGGAACGGAAATTATCACCAATTTTGGCCCCAATCGCTGTTTTTTTGGCCCCAAACACTGAATTTTGCCCCAAATCCTTCATTATTCTTTCGACCAGGGGGGGGGCAAACTGGGGGGGGCAAGTAAAAAAATTTGGGGGAGCAAAATGCCCCCCCCCCCCTGGCGCCGTCCAATGGGTTTGATGATGAGTCCTTTGTCGTTAGATTGTCAAGACTCTTTGTAGGAGGATGTTAATCAACCACGACTACAAGAGATAGGGAATCTGTACATATTATCTTTGATTTTAAACTAAAAAAAAATTATTTCTGATTTTTGATTCGCTCTCACTATCATGGTTTTTATCCCTTTTAAGTAATCTCCTACTAGTCCTCCCCGTATTACCAGTCATGATTGGCCCAATTTGTGATTAGATCTTACGCCATAAAAAAGATTTCTCTACATATACCTGCCACAGTGCACCAAATAAGTATGTGGAGTCACCTTTGGTGCATAACCATAGACAATGAGCCCATTTGTGAGATTATTTTATCAGAAAAATTAGCAAAGCACTGCCATGTGGAAATCCTTTTTGTGAGTGCTTTCAACCTTTTGTGCATTTTTCCTGACAATTAAACAAGCTGATAAAATGGTTTCATACTTAGGTTGTGTGGCAAAAGTTAACCACACATACACTACACATGTGCAGGTAGGTGAGACAGGTTTTTTTTCACAAGATTCAAGTCTTATGGAGGGAAGTCGTTAACATGGGGTGACTGAACAGGTCGTATTAAGTGCAATAGCTGCCATGTTGATACATTGTGTGCTGACTTGTATTAGGGAGACTCGTAATTTATATTGATATAGCTCAGGTGCTCTTGAAATGGTTCTCAGGCTAAGGTGTTGCCCTAAAGAATTTCACAAGAGCCAATGGTATAATGGTATGTTGATGGGAGTTTCGGACAATGGCAGCTATTGCACTGTACGCCCATGTTGCACTCACGCAGCGAGAGTGATATAAACTTCGATATACACCAATCCAGATTTGCGCATTCCAAGACCCCATAGTCAGCCTTATAGAAGGTGGTGGGGAGTTGCATGGGCGTGGGAAGGGAAGGGGGGGTAGGAAGGGGGTACTTGAGGGGGAAGGGTACTTGAAGGGGAAGGGGTCTGAACAGGGGAGGGAAGGGGGGCAAATGAGGTGATTAGTGTTAATTTTTCTTCCATAAAGAAATGAATGCTTCCTACCAGTACATGAAATATACAAAAGATTGGAGAAGTTGCGGTTGGATGCCTCCAATTGATGCCAGATCATTGTGACCCACAAATACAGAAATTATAAACCAAACAATTATTGACGGCGACAGTTTTGACCAACATGATTTTGCGAAGGTTAGTGCAACTAACTACATTCTGTGCCAACATGTAACAAAATTCGATTGTGGCCAAATATGATGTTTCGTAAAATCCAGTTTTCCACGTCTTTCTATAAAGAATAGGCATTTAGAGGGAGCTATAACATACAATCATGACTTGGTAGGATTATATGGCAAGATTCCAACAATGAATTGTAGCTTTTTGCAAGGTCCCTTCTATAAATCAGTTGAAAAATGGTTGTCGACAGGCTCTTTTAAATTGTTCTAAAAAATAGCAGAGCAAGTTGTATGGGGGAAACAGCTGTGGGACAATCACTTGAGAGATGGGTCAATACCTTTAAAAACATCTTTTAACTGTTCTTGTCTAAGTAGTCATGTTTAGTCCGCTAATGTATCTCTCTTATAAAAGCTACTTACACTGAGCTAGTAGCCTAGGAGCTAGCACACATTTGAACAATCTCAAGTACAAAAGGTTTGAGTGATTAAATATGTAGGGACAGGGATGACAGGGACCCCAGAAACATAATTCTTAAGGGCCACAAATGGTGACTTAAGGAGAGGGGCCAAGACAAAGTTTGTACAGGGGATAAACCAGTTTTAAACTTGCACTCCAAATCATGTTGAAACGTACCCATGTCATGTCTCAACCACAAGGATTAGGAAAGGTATATTTTGTACTATCCACAATGTCACGTTTAAGCGTTATAAGATAAAAAACAGCAAAAACTCAATAAATTAGGTCAATTCAGTGTACAGAGGTCAAATTTTTAAGTTTGCTCCGATTTGAGATAAAAAATGGTGCAAATTATTGGTGTGGAGCTCATAGGATTCAAATAAGGAATCGTTTTTGAGTGTCTCAAATGCTTGCTTAAGAAAGTAGGGGGAAAAACAAGGTCAAGCCCCATTGAATGCAATGGATGTTTGACCTTCTGTGCCCTACATCGGCAACAAGCATTTTTGGACAGTCAAAACTTTCCCATTGTACTCGGATGAAATCCATCAACAATTTTCACCATTTTTTATCCAAACGGAGGGCAACTTAAAATTTGACCCCTTGTACAACGGAAAATTGACCTTTTTATGATTTTTGCTGTTGTTTTTGCCTATAAACCCTTAAACTTTACGTTGTAGATAATATAAACGATACCTTTCCTGACTCCTCTTGGGTTCGACAAAAAATGGTATACTTTTCAAAATGATTGGATCAATTAAAAACTGTGACCCCGGTAAAACCTTGTTTTTGGCCGCCTTTCCTTAAGGCACCCTTTGCTGCACTTAACGATATCACCGTTTCCCGGGGTCCCTGTCAGTCTGTAAACAGATTTAATCACTCAAACTTTTGTACTTGAGGGATGTGTAAAAATCGTTGTTAGCTCCCGGGTTATAGTATATAGGCCTATCAACTTGCATACACATTGACGCCTATAATGAATAAGAAGAAGAGATTTGTCAGCAGTATAAAGCGCCCAGACAGAAGATGTGTTTGAGTGACCAGTAAAATCAAAGTCATAATATGGCCAATGTTCCAATTTCCCTTACTAAGTTCATGGTACAGTACAGCTTCTATGATACCCTGAAGTGGACCCCTATGTGCACGGGTAAAATCTGTCTATGCCCAGAAGCATTGGATGAGTTGTATGTATGGAGAGGTGTTGGATTGGGGACCGTGGGAGGTGTTGTGACTAATACGACTGGTACTAAGTTGTTGTTGTTGTGTTTGATATGTTTTTTTGCAGGTCCCTGCTGCACTACTGGAGTATAACTTGGCTCGGAGAGGGTTTGAAAGCGGTAGGTTGTTTGTTTGTTTGTCTCTTGTTTGTTGGGCTCTTGTTGGGTGTTTTTGCACGCCGTTGTTGTTGTCTGTCTGTTTTCTGTCGGTTTGTGTGGTAGACTCTTTGTTTGTTCTTTCTTTGTTCAAGAATAAAAAGCTTTGTGTTCAGTTTTTATCGAAAACTTTCAGATGGGGAAAATATTATATACGGAAAGCAGCATTCTTTATAGGCGGACATGCCGACGCTTAGCGTGATCATATAATGGGGACATTGCACTTTTGGGACTGCTAATTAAGGGGAACTGGTAATGTGACATTGGGTTTGACATTTATCTTTGTTGTTGAGATTGTATCATAGGCAAGATGGTGAATCTTTAACATTATCTTTCTGGTCATGATCATAGGCAAGATTGTAACGTCGGGTCTGATATTATCTTTCTGGTTGTAATCGTATCATAAGCAAGATTGTTACCTTGAATCTGACATTATCTTTCTGGTAAGATCGTATCATAGGCAAGATTGTGACCTTAGGTATGAAGTTATCTTTCTGATCATGATAAAATTATAGGCAAGATTATGACCTTGAGTCTGACATTCTCTTGTTGTCATGATTGCATTCATAGGCAAGATGTGACCAACGGTATGACATTATCTTTATGGTCATGATCGTATCATAGGCAAGATTGTGAGGTCTGCTTGATATCTTTTTGGTCATGACCCAGGCTTTGAATTACCCAGGAGCACACATGCACAGGTGCGTGTCTTGATTTCTGTGCCGTACTTTTGTTTCCTGCCATGCACATTGTGCATGTATTTGACACTTGAAAGTTTGTGAATTATAGATGCTGAAATAAAAATGTGAGATGTCAATAGTAAACTGAGTCTGTGATTAAGTAATAACAAACAATCATGTTTACAGTAGTTTGTAGTTATGTGAATTATATCAAGCCAGGGAAATCCCCCCCCAGTTGATCACTGGGCCAAGATTCAGCATTCAATGGATTGTCATAACTGGTTGAAGAGGGCTGTTGTTAATATATCCAACCTTTAACTTTGTTCATTAATGGTGTCGTTTTATTTTTTAAGGACACAATGTACTGGTAATTATGATTTTTATTTGGAAAAAGTGCAAAGCTTGTGCACTGACTTGACACTTGCATGTTTAAATTTTCAAGTTACATGCACTACATGCATATAATTCTAAAATCTGTATTCGAAAGCCTGTCATGACCGTGTCAAAGCATCTCCACCCCCTTATATGCAAGATTGTGACATGGAGTCTAACACGTTCTGGTCATGATATAGTATATAGACAAGATTGAAACCTTGAGGCTCACTGGAAATTATCAGCTTTCTGGTTATGTGTGTATACCAGTTGAAATACGATTCCTGTATACATCCTCTACATCAAATTTGTTCCTTCCCGACACTGAATAATGCCAATACCATTTAAACAACCATGGGTAGGAGGAGAGTTAGTAATTGAGGTAAAGCGCCTTATTCAAGGGGGAAAACAAGTGACACAGTGGGGCTCGAACTCACAAACTTTGGCGTGCGGACCAGGCACTTTATCCCAATGTGCCGATGTGAAATGTTTTTCTGTAGTATTTTTTCGTTATTTTATGGGCTTTATTATTTTTTTTATTTTATGGGCTTTATCTTTTCTTTATTTTATGGGCTGTTATTATTTTCTTTATTTATGGGCTTTATTATTTTCTTTATTTTAGGGGCTTTTTCTCATTTAGACATTTTGGAAACGTCAATTCAAAATTCTATAATTCAGTTAGGAATGATCAATTTGCAGAGGAAACAAAAAGCAATGCAAAACATCTTTAACCTATATAGAAAATAATAAAATTTTGATATTTTACCAAAAAACTAAAATTCGATCTACTGAGCACAATTTTGATATACAAAAAAAAATGTGTGTGTACTTGCTGCAGATAAGTTACATAACCACATTTTAAGTCCCCATACAGCTAATGAATATGTCTTAGGTCTTAGAAACAGTCTGTTCGCCAATTTACATATTAGAAATAAAGTGCAATTAGATAGCATTGTACTTTATTCTACAAAGATACGCCTAAATCACCCACCAAACACAGTGTAATACAGTTGTCTCATAAAAGTGGTTAATTTTTTAAAAACAGTTAAGCACAAAAAATGATCACAGTTGGTTTAGCTCATGTTCTGTGGTATGAATGAGAGTGGAAATTTATTTCTAGGTTGAGTCGTGGTTATCCACTTATAATTAATGCACTTCATGATTAGAAAACCACATTCTTAAAGGCACTGTCAGTGATTGACCAAAAGATACAAAAAAAATCAAATTGCAGGAGTTACAGAGGTAGTCTTAAAAAGTGAAGGATAAGTCGCTAGATAGAATTAGAATTTTGCACGACTAAGGAATTTTTCCCACATGAAAAATTACAAGAAAAGAAAAAAAAAAAAACAGCCGTGTTCAAAGATCTGGACACTCTATGGACCGTATTCTGACTTAAATCGTCTTCTACGTGTACAAACACTGTGCGTTCTCACAGTTGGTGATCCAGCCAGAGATGGGCTTACCAGTCTGGCTGCCCACTGATTGCCGCAAGGACGCCGTTTGTGCACCGTTGCCTCCAAGCAGTGGGCAGACCAAGGGTGTTCCATTGTCTGCGGTGCTGTTCCACAACCACAGACAGTATCCTGATTTACTTCCAGATAGCCCCACCTCCGGCAAGGAAAACCTCAGATCGGCCAGCCCTTGGCCCTCAATACCAACGAAGGGCCACCGCCATCCCGCCCACCCGGAGCCAGCCCCAGGCGGGGGGAGACGCCCACCAGGTTCAACAAAGATAGATGTTACTTGGCTGAGGGCAAGTCCTTCCTTCCACAAGGCGACCTCTTTACCTCCCTAGAGACTGCCAAGAGCGTTGGACTTTGCTTAAGAAAACTCTCTCCAGATTTAAGGCGGTGGCAGCAGGTATCTGTCCAGACATAGGGTGCTTCAACATTAGATACTTGGCAGAGGACGCTTTGCATGCTCGCTACGCCACGACGGAACGGTTTGGTCCGGTGGAGCAATTCCTGCAGGATGTTACAAGTTTTCCGTTGGTGTGGATGGAGGCATCATGTGGTAAGCCCGGCAGGAGGCACTATTTCAACGCTGGATCAAGCTTATTGGCATGTGCCCGTCCCTCCCACACAGGGCAGGCACCCTCTGCACATGAGCCGCCAGGGGAAGCGCCGTCGATCTTAGGGTAAGTGGGCGGGCACCCCATCTCGGTGCAGCGAGTTTGCCCAGATGTATTGCGTGAAAACACTTCCCTCCCCATCAGTCTCAACGTGGGCCCTACAAGAGAGAGCGCGGTCCAAGGCACCTCCTAGACAGACAGGATCACCACAGAGAATACAGGGGGGGAGTTCCCAGACCAGTGACTTTAAGCGACGTTTGGCTTCACGGTTGCGCAGATGGAAAGCACACCTGTGCCCCAGATGGACCCGCACGAGGGCGGCCCTTCCCCAACAATAAGGAGTGCGCCCATCCAAAGCCCCGGAGAGACTCTCTCCTCAACAACCGAGAAGTCGGCATCCTGCGCGCCAATTCCAAGACAGTCTCACAAAAAAACGGACGGCTCCTGCACTCCCAGGCCGGTCGTTGGCATACATGCCGAACAGGAGAGGCACGAGCACACTGCCCCCGTGTGGTGACCACTTACACGAGCCCACGCCATCGACAACCCCCACACCCCCCCCCAACACAACCCAACACCACCCACCCAACACCCCCCAGCCCCAAGCCCCCCCCCCCACCCCCCCCCCCCCAGTTCCCAGCCGAACAAAGAACACCCTGTCAGCAAGCAACCCACAGGACAAGCTCAGCCAAGCCGGACGCCCGGGCAACCTCCAGGATCCACGGAGTAGGCATCTGTGCCCAACAGTGCGCATGCCGCTGAAGTGGGTTCGAGCCACAGCTCCGGCCACCACAAACTCCCGAAACCATCCCCAATGCGCCGAGTCAGGTGAGTACCCGGCTTCAGAACCCGGGCTGCTGGTTGAATCTGCCCGGCCGGAAAAAAACCTGCTGTTCTGGCATGAGGTGTTCGTCTATCACGGTGCGATTCGGTCGAGCAGGAGACGCTTCAAAGAAGCCGCCGGTATGGCCAAGGAGTGATATAGGTATGTGGTAGCCTGGTAGGATGGATCATTTCCCATGCTCCAGGAGTGCCACAACAGGTGCTTCATCCAGGATCCCTGGGAACCTGTGGGAAATAAGGACAGCAATTGTAGCATGCCCAGAAGCTCACCCCCTGCTACTGGGCCAGGACCCTAGTTGCTCAGTGAGATGTTGTCAAGGCCTACTGCTTTCCCTGGTTTGAAGTTTAGCAATACTGATTCCAATTCGTCCATGTTGAAGGGCGGTTGAAACCAGGGTCGCCACTAGTTTGATCTTCTTGAACTTCTTGCTGCACTTGCCATAAAACGCAGTTGGCGGGCAACCTGGCCGGGTGTTGACACCCGGCTGCCGTGGAGGCCCTGCCGGATCCCCCGGAGCCTTCGGACCGGACAGACCACGCCCTTCGCCGTTCATGGGTCACATCGGCGGACTCAATTAAAGTGTGCCAGGCTTTGATCCCCTCCTGGGAGATCCTCTCCGAGACCTCCTCACCTACAGCAGTTGTTTCAGCCGAAAAAGGACCAGCCCCAAACATGGTGATATACTCTTGACATTCTCCAGCACATTCCTTGGAAAGGCCTGGTATATATTCCGTCCTACAGCCTCTGGGTATGAATCTCCGTGCAGTCTTGTTCACTAGTTGGGCAAATCTGTCACAGTTATGGGGCCTTGGAGCAATCCTCTCCACGCCCCGATCCAGGTCACCAGTGAACCCCCGCCAGCCCGCCTCCCCGCAGCCAAAGCGGCGCCCAAAAGGCACCCCGTTTGGTCCCACTGCAGCGCCGACTTGGACACCGACCGGTCGACGCCGAGCCCGTGGAACAGGATCCAGAACAATCCCGCTACAAAGGCCAGAGATGTCCTTGCTAACAACAGCTAGACCAGGGCTGCAACCTCTCTTCCAGCGGGCACCATGAAACGATGCCGGCAGCCCAGAGTCGCGAAGGAGACGTAGATGTTGACCGTCTATCCACCCCCGACAGCCCGTCCGTCTTCGTTAGTTTCACCGTAGCCCCACTGGGCACCACGGCCGCCGAAGTCGCCAATGAAGAAGTGAGGTTTGGTGGAATTCCCAGGTTTGAGCTGAGGGTGCTCGAAGTCCACTGATGGAGGCTTGTAGACAGATGTAACCATGACAGAACCAAGCTCAATGGTGAGGACTTCGATATATATGACTTAAATATCTTATTTTTTATGTTTGTTTTCAATTTTCTGATTTGGCAAATCACTGATAGTGCTTTTAACTTCAATTTGCTGCAAAGATGATTCCCATCGGTTAGGTATACCAAGCTATAAACACCTATAATACATTAAAATCTTAAAAGTTTATTTTTTCCAAGAAAACAATAAAATATAATCTTAAAATTGATAGTGCCTTTAACATTACCTCTGGCAAGTTCAGTCAGCCAGAGTATATAGCTATTCCTGCATATCTCTCTTTTTGCATCTACGTTAGAAGTAAATCTCACATATCAAACTCTCTAAATGTTCACGAGTGAAAATTTCGCTCCCCAAAAGAGTGAAACTCTTGTAAACTACTCTAAAATTAGTGGTTTTGTACTTTATAAGAGTCACTTTCCACTTCAAAAAGAGTGAAAATCACTCAAAAGGAGTGGATTTCCACTCGTTTTCATGTTGTACTTCATTTAACTTCTCAAAAGGAGTTGTCCTTCATTTAACTCCTCAAATGAAATTCACTCTTTTTGGAATGATTTCATTTTATTTAGTACAAATTTGCCCTTGTAAAGTAAAAACCACTCATCTTGGAGGGGTTTTATAAGTGTTTCACTCTTTTTGAGAGTAAACATTTCACTTGTTTACATTTAGAGAGAAGGTTGTATGTTAAATATCAATATGCAGCCTTTGTAAATCACAAAACAATGATTTAGCAGAGACGAGCAAATCCTGGTTGATCAACTAATCTATAAATCGTTATTAGTTGCAGTCACTTTTTTTAGGCATTATACATGTAGTGTTGTGCAACACACAGTCTTAGATTATGTGGTGTGTATTACCAGCCTAGATCCCAAAAGAGAAAAGAGAGACATCCGAAAATATTGATGTGTTCCCTAGCTGACTACGAATTCAGTCATTTGGCAAAGATGGTGTCTTGAGTAAGGCTTTCTGATTGCCATCATTGAAAACTTGTAGTCGCCTGAGCTTGTAGTAGCCTGCTCAGCAGACAGAACGACAACAAGGACGATGACAATGATGAATCATTACACCCTTGATCCCTGATCACTTTCCACAATTTTCTAAAATTTGACAGAAAATTTGTCCAATATGGAGCCAATATTCACATTGTTAATTTTTTGTTGTTGTTGAATTGCAAATCTGTTAATTTTGACCCAAAATGCATGGGTATAGCTATTGGTCCCATTACTAGTGAAAATTGGCATAGACTCACACCTCTACTCAAACTAAACTGGAGAACCCTCGGCCATCCAGTCCTGTTGTTGTTGTTTTTTTTTTCAACAAGCTATCAAGGAAAGGGTATGTGATTTATTTCAATTACAACATCAGAAATTCTCTCTCTGGTATATGGGAATACCTTTTGGCTCACAAAAATGATTTCTTGCGTTAGCAAAATCTTGTTAACTCCACTCACCCTAATTGCTTCTTGTTGTGATGACATGCTCTTACACCAAGCTGTAAAATATTTACTGTCATTCCAGACATGCATACGTGTTCAATATAACACTATGGGATGCAAGATGCTCATAAATAAAGCTTGCCTGATGTAAATATTGACTGCTTAGGTTCTAAAAAAAACTGTCTCAGAAGAAATGTGAAAAAAGCAGATGTGAAATGCATTTTTTTTTATTTTGGAAAAATGCCAATGCGAAATACAGGGATTTTTTTTTTATTGCATTTTTGACCCACTTTTTAATTTTTTTCATTTTTTCTGGAATTTAAAAAATATGTTTCTAGTGAGTAAAAACCTGAAAAAAAATAATGCACTAAAACCAATTTTTTGCATGTGTTCTTCTGAGACAAACTTGGTTTTTGTGTCGCCTGCCCTAAGGCAGGAAGACACATAGGGATCACTTTGTCCACTGTAGTCTGTTGTTGATGTCTGTTGTTGTTGTCTGTTGTTGTTGTTGTTGTGAAAAAGGGTTAACATTTTCTTGTAATATCCACATACTTTAATGGATTTAAACCAAAACTTCAGTCATAGATGCAACATGGGATCCCACATTTGCTGATGAGGTCAAAGGTCACATACCAAGGTCAAAGGTCATGTGAGGTCAAGTTGTAAGATAGGCTGAAAATGTAAAATTGACCTAAATTGAAAAGTTGAAGTTCAATTGGAACCAAACTTGAACCATAGGTGCAACATTGGATCCCTCATATGTTAATGAGGTCAAAGGTCACATGCCAAGGTTAAAAGGTCAAATGAGACCTATCATTACAAACCGCGACGGCAGGCGACACATGCGATCCGAGGACCAATGTATTTTTTTTCATGACTTTACCCTGGGTTTTTAACCCCTGAGCACAACCTGCCTTTTATGCAGCATTTCTGATTGCCTAATTACATCATATCGGGGGTTGACAATCAGAAGGACGTAACCTAACACTAAAAGAAATATTAAAGAATTTCTTTAATTCTGCTGTTCATAATTCAAACTTGTTCTTTGTTTACTAACATTTATAATGTTTGCTTACAGTACCATATGAGCGTTAACATATGTTTACATTTGAGTAATGAATAGATTTGCTTAGTAGAAAATATTAAACATCACATTTCTCAAAAGCAGTATTACAGCAGAATTAAAGAAATTCTTTAATATTTCTTTTAGTGTTGAGTTACGTCCTTCTGATTCTCAACCCTCGATATATACATTACAATAATGAGTTTGAATGCAGCTTCCAGATATCTCTGGATTTTGAATGCAGCCAGCTTCCAGGTTAAATCTCTTTGTTGTAATCTTACATATCAGCTTCGCAACATTTGTCTTATATGCCGCTTTTTGGACTAGGACACCTGTCATCTGGTCATGCGCGCCCTTGTGCTATCAAAATTAGACTATGGCAATGGGTTGCTACTTGGATGTAATAAGAGTGATATCCATAGACTTCAGTGTATTCAAAACTGGGCTGCGAAGCTGATATGTAGGGCTCTAAAACATGATCATACTAGCCCGTACGGCAAAGTTGCAAAAAAAATTTGGGGGTTCCAAATTGACATGCGCATAACCTTTAATGTTCTGGTCATTATCTTCAAATGTCTCAGTCAGAGTGTACCGGATTACCTCTCTGATTGCATCAGCCTGCCAGAGCAAGTCTGCGTTCTGCATCAGATACTACCCTTCTGACTGAGCACAGTACAGTCAAAACCCTGAAGTCTGTAGAATGCAGGACCTTCTCCTATGTTGCTCCTCGCACTTGAAATAAGTTACCAGCTAGCATGAGAGAGTCTGATTCACTTCTTACTTTTAAGCATGCTCTTAAGACTCACCTATTTACAAACGCATATAGTAGCATCATTTTCAGCTCTACGATCTAGATGTAGCACTGCTTTATAAGTATTAATTATGTATGTATGTATGTATGTATATGTAATTTTTAGCTCTAGCATTGGTAATTGTGTAGCAGACTACACCAGGGGCATTCCAGACCATTTTTAATGGAGCGTGGAGGGTGTTGAGTCTGTGTTGCCGACAAAACCAGGGGCCGGATTCAGGAATTATCAAATTTTCCCAAATAGACCCAAATATTTTTCACTCGGATCGAAAAGAGGGGGGGGGGGGGCTGGTCGACCTACCATGGCACCCGACCCGACGCCTATTCCGTTATTCTGTCAAAATTTCGCTATTCAACAAATAGGGCAGGGGGAGTGCCGGCAATCCGCCCCCCAAACTGTCAAATTGCAGACACAATACTGATCTCGCCGACAAGTCAACATTTTGCCGACAGAATTTTGTAAAGGGGGTGTCACCCCCTCACTCCCCCTCTAGAGACGGCCCTGACTACACCTGTGAACGGGAATGCTCAAAATGTGTATTTGTCATAAAAGCAGATTTTGTGATTAGAAACTGGGATTTAAGTCAATGGCGGCACTGAAAACGCAAAATCTCATGAAAAATGGCCTTAAAGGGATAAGCAGCGATAAATAATCGCTGGCTGGGTGATCAGTGCCTGGTTTGAGACCATCCCATGTTTCCCACTTTTCTCCTTCCCCCTCTCCCGCTATTTCTTCACTCTCTTCCTGGACAACTACTACATGGTTAGAGGGAAATAGGGCACAATATTTTCCCGAGGTACTGGCTACGGGCCTATCACCCCAAACCCGAAGTTATTACACCTCACTGTGACTCTGGGGATGAGGTTGTAGGGAAACAGTTCAATTTATTTCCCTAGGGAAATAGCTCGCATAATAGGAATCAGCCAATGAAATAGCATGATTATGTTCATGAATATTCATGAGCCTACCTGTCTAAAAAATACCTCGGGCATGAAATTTTCAAGAGAGGCATTTATTTTAGGTCGTTTTGTTCCGCTTAATTTCCACTGCATACCATGCCCATCACAGTCTCAGTACAGCCTAAACACCACAGTGCTTTACGCACAAAAGGGATTGAAATTTGAATAACCACAGCAACATCGACATTGGCTGCAGCTATGGCTGCATGAAAATAGCATACTGGCCCACTAAAATGGTCTGTTTAAGGCATTTTAACAATAGCAGATGTAATATCTTTGAAAATCTGCACTTATTAAATATATCTTCACTTTAATTTGACAATTTACCATATGAGTTTTGCACATAATATGGTAAGTTTTAGGTTGGCAAATCTGCCACCATTGTTGTAATCACGATTGTTAATCATCAGTGTTTACTTGCATGTATGGTATGATATTTGGTATTTGGCAATCCTATCAATTTCTTGGGTGTCACCATTTTGTGACCCACTGACACACATGACCCTGATGAATTCATCAGACTTTACGGAATAAAGTGCACTTTATTCCGTAGAATTCATCAGGGTCATGTGTGTCACAAAATGGCCACACCCCAATTTCTTTCCAAGCCAAGCATTTCTGATCTTGAAATTGACAGGGACACCACATAATCAACCGATGTATTTGTGCGAATAAATTGCACTTTTTAAAATATTGTCAAATTATTTTTTAACAATAACTTATTTGTAAATCTGTCACTTTGCAGATATAATCTTCAGCGATCTGATTTGCTCTGTTAAATCAAGGTGATAACATTTGAGCTGCAAGCAATCACAATGGAAAGCTTCAAGACACATGGGGGCGCCACCTTACTGGGATCAGTATTTGACTTTGTGACGGGACTCTCTCACTACTGCAATAATCCAGAGTTGAGTGATGTGACACTCAAAGTTGGTGAGTCAACTTTCTACTGCCACAAGTTCTTTCTCGCTTCTGCAAGCGATGTCTTTCGCACAATGTTGACAGGGCCCCAGTGGTCTGATTCTAAGAACAGTGAGATAAGACTTGAGGAGTCCCCTGCATGCGAGGCAGTGTTTGGCGATTTTCTTGAGTGCTTGTATACCGGACAGGTGACTGTTACAACAAAGTCAATAATGCCAATATTTACATTAGCCGACAAATACAACATACGACAACTGAGGAGCCTGTGCGAGAAATACATGACGGAGCAGATTGGAGATGGAAATATAAACGGCGCCCTCGAGTGGTTGTCGTTTGCTGAAACGTACAACCTCCATCAGCTAGTCAGTCACTGCTATGATGTAATACGGTCAAATTTACTGCGCATAATAGACTCTGAAGCATGGCTTGGCTTGACGGTAGACCAAATGTGCTTTCTTCTCTCTGGATCGCAGTTAGTGGTCAGGGATGAATACACGCTGTATCGAGCCATTGAGCGTTGGATAATAAAAGATACGCAGAGGTTTGGTATCGCCCAGTGCCTTCGCAAAATCATCCCACTTGTCCGCTTTGCGCAAATCAGCTCTGAGCAGATCCTCGATATTGAGAAATCTGAATTTGGACAGATCTATCAGAAGCAACTCAAAGATTTCATCCTTGATGGCTACAAGTTCCACGCTCTTTCCGCTATGTCTGATATGTTCACGGCAGAGCGGTACTTACCCAGGCTGTACCTCACGGCTCCCCACTGCCAGGTTCTAAACGTCCACCCAGCAAGTACCGTGATGGCAAATGCCATGCAACTCAGCTATCGTCCGAAGAGCTGCGGCCATGGTACCTTCACCTGCAGCAAGACGGTAAATCTGACAACGGCGCGTACTCAACCCCGGCAGCAAACGAGCGAGGCAGCATTATAAATGTAGTCTACAAAATCCAGGCACCTAATAATGATGCAGGCAAGTCGTTCAAACTTGCCATAGCGTCTTTTGATGGCAACGACAAGTTCCACTGTGCCGTTACTCACGTGGGTAAGGTATACAAGCCCGAGGTTCCGTCCACCAACGTGCACTGGAGCCTAACCACTAATGTTACCACATTGCACTCCCAAGCTTTCTTAGATAAGAAGACGAGTAAGGTCAAGCTGGGGATAATTATCCAGGTCATCTGATAATGTGGCAATGACCCGGAGGGGGTACTCAGTGGAAAAGGGTAGGTACATATGTGCCACCGATATGGGTCACATTTTCACCCCTTAATATAACAATGGGTCATTTTTCCCACCATGCTACTATATTGATGGGTCATTTTTTGAGGTCATTTCTACTATATAAATGGGTCAATTTTTCAATTTTTGGTCGCAATTTACTATGAAAATGGATCTATTTTTTTTATTTTCGGTAAAATCGAAATGAAAATGGTTGATTTTTCCGATTTTCGGAAAAGGTACTATGAAAATGGACCGATTTTGCTAAGATTACTATGAAAATGGTGCGAAATTTCAAAGCCAACTATAGAAAATGGGTCGAAATTTCTGAACCAACCATATAAATGGGTCATATTTTTGTACAATTTGGTGACTATAAACTTGGGTCGATTTTTTTTACCCGGCGGACGCACACCTGTACCCAATTTCGGGTCGAGTACCCCCCCGGGCAATGACAGATTAAAGTCGGTTAGATTTACAGAACTGACTTGTGCAGAACATTTGCGTCACGTCATATCACATTATAGACTTTTTTCTATTTAATATGTCATGTACACTGTTAAAAATGTTCATTAAAAAATGTTGTTTTAACTGGCAGCTGAGACAATGATTAAAACAACATTTTTTTACAGTTATTTGCATGTTTCGAATCCCAGCTAACAGTTTTGTTTTTAAACAAGATTTTCTTACGGAAACATTTTAAACGTGTACTCATATTCAGTAGAAACAGTCTGTTACCCTAATTTGCATTTTACAGAATAAAGTACATCATAGTTTTGCACTTACAACCCATCACCCATTTCAGGGGTTCTCAATTATTTTAGCTGAAGGGCTGGATTTGACCTTCTTGTCTCTAATTGGTATGAACACGACGTGACGCGACGCAAATGTTTGGCAGAAGCCTACAGAACCCACATTCTGTTAATGCAATTGGTCAAAACCCAGATCCTAGCTGCTGTAGTGTATATATTTTGGGCAAAGCTATTGAAGATTTTCATGTTTATAAAAAAGAAAAAAAGATTAAATCAGTATTATTTTGGGGGACTTTTGGTGACAGCTAAATTTGTGGTTTCAAAATAAGCCAGTAGGAGAGTACAAAAAACCCCTACACTACTTGACTGGGTTGTTCCAAATTATCAAATTGAATTGAAGGGGGTGTAGGAGGTGTGCACTCCCTAACTCCCCAAATTTCCTTAAAAGGTACCATTTTTGCTGGGTTTGGGATTTTTTTTTTTATAAAAAGGTCCTCTAAACTCAGGCCAAAACCTACGCAAAAATAACAAAAAAGTCCATTTTGGGTGACGAGGTGTCAAAGGTAAAAAAGGAACCATAAACTCCTGCAAAATGAGCTTGGCATATAGAAACATATCTTGCTTCAGAAATTAATGATGAAACACTATAAAAAATATATAGAATATATAATAGCGGCAAAATCTCCCTAAGTATATGCTTGTATCAAAAACCCTGGATCTTCAGTTTGGGGTGGGCAAAACCAAGTTGATTTGGTTTTTTGCCTTCCTCTTCAGTTTTAGTTCCCCTTCTTTATTTTTTCTTTGTATGCTGTGGTTGATTTTGACCTTATTCTTGCTCCCATATCTCTTTATGTGTTAAGTTGAATTTGGTCCCTAATCAACATATTAGGCAATAAGAAGAATGGGTTGTTTTATGGTAGCCTTAAACTAAAAAAGTTTCCCTTTAAAATGAGAAAGTCTGCAGCGACATAATCTAATTTTCACTGTTTTAGTACAGTGGAAATGTATGTTGGTGAGAAAAATTTCATAACAATCTTGCACACAGGTTTTTCTTAAATCCAAAATTGTTGAGGATTCCAAAAAAAATATGGGTTGTAAGTTTAAAAATGTTGTTCTTGGTGTATTCTAGGGCAGTGGAGTAAACAGCTTTTTTTTCGGGGGCGGCAAAGGGGGGGGGGCAGGGGGCACATGTATTGTCAGGGGGGGCAAGCATATATTAAACTTTGTTTAGTATAGTATAGGGCCTATGTAAATTACTATTTTCGGGAGGGGGGGGAAGATCCCCAGGGGGAAGTGCCCCCCCCCCCCCCCCCCGGACCCCCTCTGGGTACGCCATTCTAGGGGGAAAGGGTTATACAGGGGTCAAAAAGATAAAAGTTGGCAAAATGTGTTTTAAAGTACAATCGTGTGCAGCTAACTCCTTCAAGGATTAAGAAGGTATTAGTTTGGCCCTACCTGAGGTTATTAGTACAAGAGTTTACAAGGCAAAACGGGTTCAAGAGGTCACATGGGGTTAAAAAATTCAGATTCATCGATTTGTTTTAGAAATGGTGCGAGTCGTCTTTACTGTACAGAAGCCGAAAAATATAAATCGTGTTGGTCAATGACATTTTTGATGATAATTAAGCGGGCAAATAGGGGCTGTGGTCCACAAGGGTCTATGGGAGACCACTAGTCATATCTGTAAAAACTCTCACTTTGAAAGGTGAAAACAAGAATCTATTTACATTTTCTTATTTAGTATGGACCCACTGAACATTTTATTTTTAATTTAAAACCAATTTCAACAAAATCGGCCCATTCTATAAATAATGACCATTGGACCTTTCTTGAGCCCATTGTACTAAACAATAGGTCGTAAATATGCAAAAAACGATATATACCTTTTTAGAAACCTTATGAGCAAACGAAGCGATTGATATAAATTTGAAACAATTTTAAAAAACACTTTTATTGTTTACCCCGGTTACAAAATTTTCCCCCTTCTAAAACACCCAAGAACACATTTTAAAAAATGACACCCATGATTTTCAGATTCTCCATGACATTCTGCATTGGCAAAATATTGGGTGTTCAAAATTTGTATATGAAAAAACTAAACCAAAACATTAATTTACATTTCCCCCATGTACTATTTACAGTAAAAAAGTTCGGTATCACACTAGTGTTGCAACATCATATTGAATGTGGCCAAAAACGGTTGGCTGCCACGGCATCACAGGTGAAGGCATTGATGCCACTGACTGGGCAAGAGAAAAAGGGAAAAGCTTATAATTTTTGTTTGGCATGTTTGTCTTAGTCTTGAATTGGCAGTGACATCATTATTTGGGTTTGTAAGGTTATGCAGCCCACACCATTTACGTGTTTTCGCTGGCACACAGCGCCGCCCATTTTTAAATTACGGTCAGAAATTTTGAGCCCACGACCTTGGCAAATCTTCACTGCGCTAGAGTTCACAAGTTTTCGATGGTAACAGGCCCAGTGGTGTAGACGTTTCATATTCCTTGTGCATATGATTATTGCTATTCATTCCGCAAGCGCTACTGCACACGCTAACATCCTTGCGGAATCAATTGTAATACCTCATGTTGCATCAATGGGACTTCTATATGAAACGTCTACCAAGTGGCTGACACGTACACAACACTTGTTTAACATCTTCGACCCGGCAAATAGCGTTGATTGGATTTTTTGTACACTGATATTGCGCAAAATACTTGGTCCTATCGTAGATTACGGCACCAAATTTCCTAAATAAATTGTCTAGTTAGCTGCCTAGTTTATAATTGTTGTATATTTGGGAAAAAGACGAAAACACGTTAAAAATACGTGAAAAATTCTTACCTTTATTAGCTGGCTCAATTCTCGATTGCTGCTGTCAGTCATTTTTACAAAAACTAGTGGGCTAATTAGTCTTTTTGTCAGGAACCCATTTCTAACATCAGATCTACCACCTGATTCGTGTTTTCCGCGATATCCAATGTACCAGCGAAACATTTTTTCATTCCTTGTTCAATTCAATTGCAGAGCCTTTAACACAGCGTCTTGCTGCTAGGGAGTCCCAGACGTAGCGCATGTCTTAAAATAGCCGGCCAATTAAGCGATGCAGAAACGGAATTGGTAGCGCTGTTTCCCAGTAGTACAGATTCTATGGGAGCGTCAATGGTGTTAGCCCTGAAATGCCCTACCGTGCTCCTCTGAATCACAGTAATTACATTTGCAATAAAGGCAACCCATTTAGGCATTAGTGAGAAACTGAGAATACAAATATGTACTCGGTGGTGGTCACACGTCACTCAAGATCAAACAGAGTATACTCTACAGGTTACCATAACCTGACCAATCTGACACACTTTTTCTGCCCCACTTATGGAATAAACAGGCTTTCTTCCATGCAGGGTTTCCGAATTCATAAGTGCGTCAGATGGTCAGTTAAGGAAACTAAAAAAATATGTGCCAATGCTAAAGCACCCTCTTTGGAGGTGAAAAATAGTAAGTGACAGGATACATCATGTCCATAAATGAAGTCTTGGCTTTTTGGACTACTGTTTAACAGCATCCGATTTGGTTGTTGGCAACATCCAGCAATATGGCTAATATTCTAAGGCTGTCATACTTCACGCATTGCATTGCAGTGCTGCATTGCAGCCTACCCAAAATCGTTACTGCAATCGCTTGCAGTATTGCAACGCAATGCAGTACTGCAACAAAGTTTAAAAATTATTTTAACGGCGATGCAGCAAGATGCATGGGGTGCAGTCAGTAGTGCAGTATGCCAAATTTTCCTGCAACCGTCGCAAGTTACTGCAACATCTTGCAACCGCGTTCCCTGCAATGACTGGGTTGACCTGCGGTAAATCGATTAGGAGTGCAGCGGAAGTGACGGACATGGCAGTAAATTTTTACTGCACAGCACTGCAGTGGCGAGTGGAAGTATGAACGGACCTTAATAGAGAGTGAAATACCAATTGTCTGGCAGCATCTGCCCAGTTCCAGAAATTAAATATCTTTTTCTCTACCCATGCAAGCAATTTAGTTTGTACACACAGACTGATTTCTGTGGGACCAAACAGGACGCCAAAGAGCAATATAGAGCATGTACTATGATATAATTAGTGGCCATTAAACTGAGTGTGTCTGATTAGGGAGACTATTTGGTTCAAGTGTTACAAATTCAAGCTGTCAATCATTAATACCTTGAAATTGGTGACTTTCTGCAATTTGGGATCCATCATTTATTGATACGGTTCAAAGGTCACATAGTCAATTACCTAAAAAAAAGTGAAGATTTTGATATCATCTGAACCATTGACCCGGAGTATATAATTTGTGCCTTGTCTTAAAGGTGCAAATTAGATCTGCTCTGGCTGAACTTTTGTAATTAATGCATTTTCTTTCTATAATGGACAGAAATTTACAACACAGTGGCCTAGGGGGGTAACCTTGTACAAGGGGAGTGTAACTCAACGTTTTTTTCAGGTAAGGGCAGGTAGTAATATGCAGCCACAATTTCTGAACTTAACTTTGGGGGCTTGTGAAATGATTTTGTCTCCTAAAGTAGGGGCTTGGGAACTGAAATTTTGAGAAATTTGCAGGCTTGGGAGCTGAAAATTGGCTAAAATTCAGCTTCTGAGGCAAACATCTTCCCAAACCCAAAAGGGGACCTTAAGAAATGAATTATGCTCCAAACGGGGGTCTTGTGAACTGCTGGAGAGATGCAAAATGGGGGTCTTAAGGGCCACACATACCCGTACCACTTCCAAATGTCAGTTCCCCATGGCCCCCAAAATTTGATTTCGTCGGCTGAGATGAGCCTGTTGGTTTACTTGAAGAATTCTAACAAGTCGTGGCTTTTGCAGGCCGGATAGGTTTAAAGTTCAATGATCAGTGTGCAATAAGTAAATTGTACAAAATCGTGCAAGAATTAGCCCTCAAAAGACACTTAAAGCATAAAAAACCTACCCGTTTTCTGTCGGTACAGATGAGATACTGTCCCTCCCATATCAGAATCCAAGCTAAACCACTGCTGTGCCTATTGAATTATATTGTAATGATAATGTGCATTCATCTTTTCAAGTTAAAATTTCTTTGTAAAGATGTCATCTTCTTTGCCAAACAGAATAGTGTAAAGATCATCTGTGTCACACAAATGTATGATGTGATTATCTGTGAAATTCAAAGATACATCACAAAGATTTTTTTATGCCAAGTAAACTTATAATGTAAATGTGATTATAGTGTAAAGATGTGATAACCTTTGCCAAACATAATGTAAAGGTGCAATCATCTTTGGTAACAATAATTATAGTGTAATAATGTGATCATCTTTGCCAAGCAAGATTGTAGTGTAATGATGTTGTCATCTTATCAAAAGTATAGTGCAATGATGTTGACAAACAGAATTATAGTGTAACAGATGTGATCACCTTTGCCATGTGAAATTGTAGTATAAATATGAGATTGTCAGAAGACTTGGTGGGGATATGTTGGGTCACATTCGTTATTGGTGACCAGGGAGACTGTAAAAAAGCTTGTTTTCAATTCGTTAGAGAGAGTTGGTATGGGAATAGATACAGGATCATGGAGGAATGCACATCCTTGTCAATTTGTTTCCCAAGAAAACCTGAAATGAACTTAAATGAATTACACACCAGTTTTGAATGGTAATTCAACCTGAATGTTGTTAATCCATTCTTGGTAAAAAGGGGGACACTTTGAGCATTACTTATAATTTTTTTTAATAATTAACTGCTTTGATGAAACCAAACCCCTTATTTTGGTGGGGCATGAGGGGGGAAATATATGAACTAGGGTGGGCATGGTTTCCCAGAATTCATAGTAAAAATGTCCAGATGCAGTGGCGTAGCCAGAAGGGGGGGCAGCTGCCCCCCTGTGGGGAATCTTGCCCCCCTGAAAAATTAGTGATTTACATAGGCCATATACTATACTAACAAATTTTTAATATATGCTTGCCCCCCCTGAAAATATATGTGCCCCCCTTTGCCACCCTGAAAAAAAAAGCTGGCTACGCCACTGTCCAGATGACATCACACAAACACAAGTAGGCATTTTTACTATGAATTGTGGGAAGCCGGTAAATCTGCTATTTTTCTCATCTTATTTGGGGGGGGAAGGTAATCCTGACAATAAGGGAACATACTCCTTGCCCCTGCAGGAAATGCCACCATGTTATACTGCCTTCAGTGGCAACAATCTTGAATAGATTAAAGGGGTAAGCAGCGATTTGCTGATTGGAAATATCGAAAAAATCATCAAAATTTGTATTTTGGTATTTTTGTGACTGGCATGGATGTGCTAACATAACCCGCAAGTGGTTGGTTTGAAATCCATGTATTAAAGACTAGGCAGCACTTTTTATCTGATTCTGTAATTTCTATACGTGCATATCAAAATTCCGACTTGCGATCAAAAAAGCCTTTCTGTGTGAATATCCCAGATTTATAAGCGTAATGTTGGGCACCATGTCCTGTACAGTTTGAGCTCAAACACAAATATTATTGATCTTCATTCATTCTGTGCTGGTGTAAACCACAATCGGCTGTTTGGTGTAGATTTTCAGACGTCATCGCTGTATGTCTATTTGCCAGAGACGGTATGACAAATTTCCTCAAATACTTCATTTTTTTACTATTTGGTATGTTTTTGTTCCTACATGAAAGTAGTTTTATGGAATTGTACACACTTGTCTTTGATTTATAAGCTAAAAATTGCATTTCCATATTTTTTATTCTCTCGCATGATTGCTGCTAATCCCTTTAACTGAAATTGTATAACTTTGTTACAAAGAACTGAAATATGAAATTTCCACCGTAATACGTCTGTGAATGTAGTGTGTAAGTTTGTATTTTAGAGCTGTCAAATGTGGCACATAGTCCACTTTATTTTTTATATAATTTATGGAGTATACTCATATAGAAATAGCTACCTTAAAAAAGGATAGTGCTTATAATTATAGTAATATAATGTCTGCAGATAATTGTGTATGTTGACTTTTTAAAATGTTATATATGTTGTAAATTAGAATGAAGTATATAGATTCTATGCAATTGAATAAATTAAATTACATTTAACCACTCTGATACTCTTTAGGCCAGTATTTCATGGCAGCAAGAGAAAAACCATGGGGAGGGCGGCCAAGAAATACCAAATTTAGATGTCGCTATTGGTTTAACACGTAAACGCGAAATCTTGACGAAAAAATTGTGAATTTTGTATTTAATGTTGTCGAGGAATATTTTCGTATTCCAAAACTGTTGGAGCTGAAGAATCACCTCCACTGTAAGGGTTATTTTTAAATATTTCTATATGAATAACAGACGAGGATGAGGTCATATGTGGGCCATGGGAACATCCATGACTGACCCTCACCAAAGCACCCAAATTGGTTTGTGGTTGCACTCCGTATTGCTGTAATTTATTTTGCTAATATGGGTGAATTGCTATATTGAATAAGGCTTGGCCGCCATCGTCCAAGAAAAACAAGAACAATTGTCTATACACAAAATGTAATAAAGTAAAAATAGCACTTTGGATATTTTTGTATACAACAAGAAAACTTTTTGGTCAACATATCTAATTCTTTATAAATCCAATATTTACACTTTGTCATAATAGCTATCCACATTGTCTGAAAGCATGCTTAGATGTTGTGTATGGCAAGATGTGCAATAACAAGTAAATTAAAGGCTGACTCAGAGATTTCCTGAGGAGGGCGCCCTCAATTTTCAAACAATTTGTGTTTTTTGAATATACATAATGCTTGTCCATATACTAATCACTGTGTGAAATAACTAAGCTCAAATCGAAGTCCTTCATATAGAAAATCACCACTTTGTTATAAAATTCTGGATCCGGAATTTTTGTTATACACAGTATCATATGGGACTGTTATACTGCTAATAAATGTGTACTGCATGAAAACGGAAAATCCGATTCATCTCTAACTTTGGAATTGGGCATTTTAGGTAACTATCTTTAGTTCTAGTGGACTATTTTCAATTACTACCCAAAAAAATTATATTTTGAAATCTCTGAGTCAGCCTTTAATGTTCTTTGAACTTTTGTCCTTTTGGTTGCACATGCTTGAATCTTGGTACTTCAGGGGATACAAAGTAAACGGATATATGAGAGAAATATGATATTTGTAGTATTCTTGTATTAATGTAGGCAAATATTTGTGGTGAGTTATGATTTTACCCAAGATTAAGAGATATTGTAATTTTACTTAAAATTTGTGGTGCTTTATATAACAATTTTTAAAAAGTTTTTTAAGTTTGTATATAAAATCTTGTGAGGCAAAAAAAAGTTTGTTTTAGAACTTTAGAACAAAAGCTGTGTGCCATGCATTTTTCTACCCTTAAGTCAAAACAGATATGTGCAGCATTTTTTCTTAAAGAGACATGAGGAGATTTCCAGAAAGAAGCGCCCCAATTTTTTTCGAACCCGGTTTTTTTGCATATTTGGAATGCTTTCCAATGTATTAGACCACACCTGAAGTGAATAAACCGAATACGCCGTCTTTATATAATAAGATGATGATTTAGTACTTTCTGTCTTGCACGACAGAAACTCAAAGCACCATGTTCTATGGGGACAATTACGATGGTCAGGCAAGTTCAAAACAAGGTTAGCGGTTTTCTTTTATGCTTGTTTGTCCAATAAACCTTCGAAACATTCTCGGTAGGTGGTCTACATCAGATCAAGTGTAATTTAAGAGAAATTTGTATCCTCAAAAAATCTCCTCATGTCACTTTAAAGGTGCTTGTTCCGATCGTCTTTTGGACCCACCAGATTTACGAATAAGTAGTATAATTTTGATATCAGATGAAAGGCCATATTTTTCTCATTGTCGTCCTGAAATTTCAGCTTTAAAATCCATTTCTTTCTCAAGTTACAGATAAAAAACTGCCATTTTAATGCTTAACCATCAATATTAGCACAGTAGTGAATAGGGCATTGCACTATGAGTTACCGCGTCTAGCATAAAAACCACAAGCGTGTTTCCCACAATATTTGATGGTCAGTGTGTACAAGTGTCAGGCTCTCATATTAAGTAGAGAACACGATAATCAAAAATCAGAACAAGCACCTTTAAGTACATTTTTGGCCAACCTATTTTGGATTTGGTTGCTTTTAGCCTCAAAATAGATCTCCAGTGAACTGTATGATGGTATTTGCATGTAAAATATGTTGTATGTTCTTCCCTGACCCCTGGTCTATGCAGGGGGGCCACTTGTATTCAAAGATGGATATGATGCGTGAACAAGAAAACGCGTAAAAAGGGTATCTTTTTTCCAACAAGCGATGTACGCGCGTACATTGATTAGGGTGTCAAAAACAGCAAAATGTGGAAAAAGGGTATGTTTTTTCTCAATCCTGAAATTCTGATGTACGTGTAATACTCAAATTAAGCAGAGATCAAAAATATTGTAAAGCAAAGCAAGATAATAAAAGCATATTAACGACACCATGCATTGCTTACTTGTTTCGGGTAGTAAAACTTACAGAAATACTTCTTTAGTGTAGCAAAATCAGACAAAAATACTTGTTAAGGGTATATTTTTTAGTCGGTGGAAATACTTGTTTAGGGCGCATTTTGGAAGTCCAAGTTCATGCACCATATCCACCATTGAATACAAGTGCCCCCGGTCTATCATTTGAGAGCAAATTGAAGGAATACTACCGTAAAAGTGGAAATATTCACGCTACATTAATTTTCGCAATTTTTGCGCACTTCTGAGCAAGCATGAAATTAAGAACACAAACAAAAAATTATTGTTAAGTCTATGTAGGATAGCTAAAAAAGCAAATTTAAAAACAAGACTATAGTGAAAATGCTAAAAAGTGCAGAAGGTCGAAAAATTACATGTGCAAAAATTACCACCTTTACAGTATATTTTGTTTAAAATGAGCCTGTGTCATTTTTACTTGCATAGATATTTTTAAAGCTATATGTGTACTTTTAGTAGACAGTAAAATTGTTATATCTGTAATTGTGTATCTAATCATTGTTGCTGTCATAACTTTGTGAACTTCTTTCAGATATTCTGCATCTCTGTCATATGTGCATAACAGGGATTGGGGGATTCCCCCAAAGACTAAAATGGGGATGACAAAGAAAAAATGGGGATAAGAAGGTGAGAAAGGAGAGGAAGCAAGAAAGGGGGAGGGTTGAAGTAAAATGGGGACAATGCTGACGTTTGACTGACAATGCTGGTTACGTGCCTATCCTCCGATAGCTCTGACCTGGGTCAAGTCAGCTCGACTGGGGGAAAGCAGGAAAGAAAGCATGAAAGAGAGAAAAGGAAAAGACGGAAAGAGTGGTAATAAGAGTGGAATAGGTGGAGGGAATTAATTACATATTATACTGATTACACCCACAATGCACCTACCAAAGTTTTCTTAACCAATTTGCCAAGAAATGGTGGATTTTATCTGACATTACGTCAGCGAGCAATAACATCCTAGAAATAGGTGGCATAGGAAATTTCAAAGAAGTTATCACAGCAACAATACGCATAATTGACAATTTTTTGGTTTTTGGTTATTTTTGTGGGCCGCCAGCTATAGCTGGCAGGACCACTTAGCAATCCATTGTGCGTGTGTATGTGTGTGTGTTTGTGTGTGTGTGTTTGTGTGGATGTGTGTGTCACAAGTTTTTTTTTAAATTGACCTCAATTGAAAAGTTTAACTTCAATTGGAACCAAACTTCTGTCATAGGTGCACAATGGGATCCCTCATATGTTGATGAGGTCAAAGGTCATGTTGAAAGGTCAAAGGTCATGTTGAAAAATGGGCTAAAATGTAAAATTGATCTAAATTGAAAACTTGAAGTTCAATTGGAGCCAAACTTTTGTCATAGGTGCACCATGCGATCCCTCATATGTTGATGAGATCAAAGGTCACGTGCCAGGGTCAAAGGTCATGGGGCGGCCCACAGCTTATATTCTTTGAATATAGCGAGCGCGAAAGCCGAGAACCGCGAAATTCTAGTTTTAAAAATAGTATACACTTGATCAAAAAATATCTAAATGCTTCTTATCAAGTACAAGTGACTTTGTTGCTTAAAGACACTATCAGTGATCCACCTGAAAGACTAAAAAAATATTTTCAATTTGCAGGAATAGCTTAAAGGCACTATCAGTGATTTGCTAAATCCGAAAATCAAAAAGATTTTTGCATGTGTGTAACAATTACAGGTACCCTAACATATCCTGCAAATTAAAAGGCCAGAAGCAACCAAATAAGCACAAAATCGGATATATTAGTCATTGCTGTCAGAAAATGGCAGAAAATGAGGAAAACAGCAGTGTTCAAAGATATGAAATCTCCATTTAATTACGTGTTGTAGTGAGTATCCGTACAGACAGAAATGACAAAAATATCCTATTTTGTCCTTATTAGGTTGCTTTTGGTCTTATAACTTGCAGAGTATGTGAGGATACCTACACTTGGTACAGGCATGCAAAAATTTGATTTTTGATTTTTTTTTATTGATTTACTGATTTAGCAAATCACTGATAGTGCCTTTAAGATTGGAATTATTTGTGATTCACAAAACATGTGCCAAATGCAATAATGTAAAATGTTAAGTGAAAACATAACTGATTTGCTGTTTTTGACTAGTAGGATATCAATTTGTGAATTATGTAATTCTTAACTTTAAAGGTCCAACGAGAGATTTCAAATAACAGGTGTCCCTAAAAAATGCGAAAATTCTGATTTTTGTACTGGTGTAAAGCTCACTATCAAAAATATTCCCATCTCAAAGGATTAAGCTGAAAACTGTTTCTTTGGAACAAAAATTATGAAATTTCTAATTTTCTATAGGAGCAAATACGAAATTCAGCCTATGTTTTCTATTCAAATATAAGCATATACAAATGTAGCCAAAAAAGGCAGAAAATCTATCGAGTGCCTAATCTATATGAAACCACTACATATCACAGAAAATATGGATGACTTGAAATCTCTCGTTGCACCTTTAATTTGGACCAAGTTAACCACTGGGAATCACAACTCTAATCCTTTCTAACTTGGACCAAGTTAGCTGTTGGGATCATGACTGTAATCCTTTTTTTATATCCTTTTTTTTAAGAATAGAAGACTGACATCATTGTGTTTTACAAATATAGAAACTCGTAGCAATAGAGTATTTTACAATATTTTAAAGGGACACTGGCACATTTCCGTATCCCTTACGTCCCTAGAGGAAAATGTCTACCATCCTGGTGATCACCGCAAAAAAGGAGGTAGTGGTATTTGTGTTGTTAAACACAGGGCAAGGGTCTGCTCCTTAATTTTTTGAAAAGTGGCAAAAAATGGCATTTAGGGATTTAATTTTGTACTTCACTGGAAATGTGCCTATGTCCCTTTAAAGGGGCATTGCGTGA
>JAMKCH010015070.1:0-25842 GCA_023653785.1 Ophioderma brevispina | reverse complement strand
TTTTGAACTTGCCTTACTATCGTAACCTGTCCCCATATAGAACACCGTGCTTTTGACTTTTCTGTCTGCACGACAGAAAGTACCAATCAGCATAATTATTACATAAAGACGGCGAATCGCTAATTCACTTCAGGTGTGATCTAATACATTGGAAAGCACTCCACTAATGCAAAAAACCCGGTATCGAAAAAAATTGAGGGCGCTTCTTCTGGACATCTCCTGTCTCTTTAAATTAGTCACAATAAAGTGCGACATTGCATTGCTTCTTGACGCTATTGACGCTAAAGGGCCCCCCCTTAAAGGTGGCTTGTTCCGATTCATGTCTGTGTGTTCTCCCACTTGATATGAAGAGCCTGGCCTTGCACATACACCCCATCAAGTACCGTGGGCAACCAAATTGCAGTTTTGATGGGAGACGCAATAATGCATGTTTTTGCAAAGCCCTATCAATACTGTGCTAGTATATTGATGGTTAACCGACTAAAACTGTGTTTTTTTTTGTTTATATATTGGGAATGAAATGATTTGAGGGCTCAAATTCAGGACGACAATGAGAAAAATACGCCTTTCATCTGATATTAAATCGATACTACTTCGGTAAATCAGAGGTTCTCCAAGACATCCGGAACATGCCCGCCCCCCCCCCCCCCCCCCCCCCCCCCCCCCCCCCCCCCTTAGCTGCTGCCAGGGCCTTTTTCCGGTTGAAAGGGCCTTCTTGATCATCTGTTATACCTTTCAATTTAACTATTTCACTAATTGGCATTGAAAGTTTTACAGCCTAGTCCTGGCAGTTTGGGTACTTGACCTTACTAACAGGCCCATGGCCACACTCACTCTACCTCTGGAAGAGGGAACTATTTTCACTAACTATTTTACATATCTGTATTTCTAAATTTCCGGTAGGGCTTCTTCTTGATAACCATAAGTTAACTGAAAAATATGTATTAATTTAATCATTTTCTCACTAGTAAATTCAAGCTTAAAGTCATTTACCACAATTAATTTCCCTACATTCCAGTGAAAAATTCAAGGGCTGCAAAAATTTTATGTGGTCTGGAAAAGGACCATAGCAAGAACAAAATGAATTGGTCTTTAGGATATACTTGCTAATTCAAATTTAACAGTTACATTGCTCTAGAGAGAGTTGACCAGGCCAACTGAGGCGCCCTTTAAATCCGCCACTGGCATACGACTTCACTATTATCATAGTTTTGGCACCACCATCCCTTAGCATCGAGACACACGCCATTTTACATTTGTCGTATATTTAGTGAGGAAAACAACAGCAACTGATGCCACATGCTGTCTCAGTGTGAGAGAAATCGGTTGGGGGGGTGCAACTCAACTTTTTGTCAGTGTACATTTGCAGCCCCGATTTCCGCACTTGGGGGCTTGGTAACGGATTTTTGTCTCCGAAAGTATGGGCTTTGGTAACTGACATTTGGAGAAATTTGCGGCTTGGGAGTTGAAATTTGGCTAAAATTCAGTTCGAGGCCACATTCTGAAAAGGGGACCTAAGACTGAATTATGCTTCAACTGGGTCTTGGGAACGGCTGGAGAGACGCGAAAAGGGGGTCCTTAAGCATTGTTCGATTTAGAAAAGAAAAAGTTACATGCACAACTTGGTATTTTCTCAAAAATGGCTCCGTATAACCGAAACACTGCATGCACAGCTGATTTTACATGCACAGAGCATGTTACATGCATCGGTGCACTGTAAAAAACCCCTCTAAACTCGAACACTGTTCTTAAGTGCCGCATATACCATACCCGTACCTCTTTCCAATGTCGTGCCCCCCCCCCCCCCGGTAATTACCGCGATTCACTTCTTCGTGTTATAGTTCGGCCCATGTCCACACCCTGAAATCGGAAGCTTTAACGGAATAAACGCATTGGAAGGAGATGGTGTGGGCAGATAGATGAATTCATCTACTAAAGGAATATAGTGATGGCATGATGCAAAATTTCAAATTCAACAATAGAACGATCCGTGACGGGGCACACAGAGTATTAGCCTGGCCATAACGATCACAATTTGTAGTCCACACCACCACGCAACAAGCGTGACAAGATGTCCTGTGTGTATTGCCGTTTCCGTGATTCCCATAGTTCTCGTTACCGGGATTTGCAGCCCAATTTGAAAATAAAATGCCGGGGATCATCTTGCCTGGGTCTTGTTTCAAGCCATACGAGCACGTTATGGCTTGGTTATGGCTGGACGATCACGGCAAGATTTTACAAGCCGTTTTACAAGAGGTTAAAAATTCGAGGGGGTGATGCGATCTGAGCAAACGGGGGTACAAACTGCAAAAAATCGGACAGAAAAGGACTCGTTAAAGTGACCAGAAAACGGCAAAGACATCGGCGAAGGCGGGTTGAAACGACTACCCTAAACGTCGAAGGTTGCTCCAATAATTACCTATTTTTTAAAAAAACTCGAATGCGTTCGACGCCACAGAGTCCAAAAATTCCAAACCTTATTCGACGTTTTTTTCTGACGAGCATGCATACCAAATATGTCTGAGTGAAACCCCCCTGAAACCCTGCATATCAAATTGAACAAAAACTAGGTTTTTCAAAATTGATATGAAGGGTTTTGAAAAACCTGGTTTTTCGACTGAAAAACCAGTTTCTCGACTGATAAACTAGGTTTTTCAAAATACCTATAATTTCGAATCGAAAAAACCTGGTTTTTCGATCGAAAAACGGGTTGTCAAAAACCCTGCATATCAAATTGAAAAACCTAGTTTTTCAAATTTGATTGAAAGGGTTTTTGAAAAACTGGTTTTCGACTGAAAAACCAGGTTTCTCGACTGATAAACTGGTTTATCAAAATACCTATCATTTCGAATCGATACACCTGGTTTTTCGATCGAAAACAGGTTTTGCAAAACCCAGCATATCACATTTGAAAAACCTGGGTTTTCGATCGAAAAACCAGGTTTCTCGACTGAACAAACTAGGTTATCAAAAACCTAGCTTTTCGAATCGATAAGACCAGGTTTTTCGATTTGAAAAAACCAGCTTTTTCAAATTTGATATGCAAGGTTTGAAAAAACCTGTTTTTTCGATTTGAAAAACCAGGTTTCGATTTGAAAACCAGGTTTTCGATTTGAAATGCTAGGTTTTTGATAAAACCTAGTTTATAAGGCGAGAAACATGGTTTTTTTCGATTGAAAACCAGGTTTTCAAAAAACCTTGTATACAAATTTGAAAAACTAGGTTTTTTCGATCAGGAAAAACCAGGTTTCTCGACTGATAAACTGGTTTATCAAAAAACCTAGCTTTTCGCATCGATAACACCAGGTTTTCGATTGAAAACCGGTTTTTCAAATTGATATGCAAGGTTTGAAAAACCTGGTTTTAGATTTGAAAACATGGTTTTTCGATTTGAAAAACCAGGTTTTTCGATTTGAAAGCTAGGTTTTTTGATAAACCTAGTTTATACAGTCGAGAAACTGTTTCGATTGAAAAACCAGGTTTTTCAAAAACTTGCATAGCAATTTGAAAAAATGGTTGTTCGATCGAAAAACAGTTTCTCGCCGATAAACGAGGTTATCAACAAACCTAGCTTTTCGAATCGGATAAACCAGGTTTTGCGATTGAAAACCAGGTTTTTCAAAATTTGATATTGGCAAGGCTTTTGAAAAACTGGTTTTCGATTTGAAAAAACCCATGTTTTTCGATTTGAAATGCTAGGTTTTTGATAAACCTGGTTTATCAGTCAGAACATGGTTTTCGACTTGAAAAACAGGTTTTGCAAAACCTTGCATATCAAATTTGAAAAACTAGGTTTCGTCGAAAAACCAGGTTTCTCGATGATTAAACTAGGTTATCAAAAAACCTATGCTTTTGAACGATAAACAGGTTTTTCAATTTGAAAAACCAGGTTTTCAAATTTGAGAGCAAGGTTTTTGAAAACCTGGTTTTTCGATTTGAAAAACCTGGTTTTGCGATTTGAAAAAACCAGGTTTTCGATTGAAAACCAGGTTTTTTCGATTTGAAAAGATAGGTTTTTGATAAAACCTAGTTAATCCCCCCTAGTCGAGAAACCTGGTTTTCGATCGAAAAACCAGGTTTTCAAACACCTTGCATATCAAATTTGAAAAAACTGGTTTTTCGGAATTTGATATGCAGGGATTTTGAAAAACCTGGTTGTTTCAATCGAAAAACAGGTTTTCGGCTGAGAAAATAGGTTTATCAAAACACCTTGCTTTTCGAATCGATAAAAAACCTGGATTTTTTTCGATTTGAAAAACCAGTTTTCAAATCGAAAAACCAGGTTTTTCAAAAACCGTGCATATCAAATTTGAAAAAACATGGTTTTTCAAATTGAAAAACCTGGTTTATCGATTAGAAAAGCTAGGGGTTTTTGATAAACCTAGTTATCAGTCGAGAAACCATGGTTTTGATCGAAAAACTAGTTTTCAAATTGATATGCAAGGTTTTTGAAAAACCTGTTTTTAAATCGACAAACCAGGGTTTTTCTCGAATCGATAACCAGGTTTATCAAAACCTAGCATTTACACAATGAAAAACCTGTTTTTCAAATCGAAAAACCAGGTTTTTTCAAAAACTTGCATACAAATTTGTGAAAAACTGGTGTTCCAAATCGAAAACCATGGGTGTATCGATTCGGAAAAAGACTAGGTTTTTTTTTGATTGTAACCTAGTTGTAGTCGAGAACCCTGGTTTTTCGATCGAAAAACCTAGTTTATCAAACCCCTTGCTTTTCGATCGATAAACCTGGTTTTCGATTTGAAAACCAGGTTTATCAATTTGATAGCTGGTTTTTGAAAACCCCTAGTTTTCGACCGAAAAACGTTTTCTCGACCGATAACCTAAGTTTGTCAAAAATCTAGCTTTTTGAATCGAAAAACCTGGTTGTTCGATTTGAAAAACTCCGTTTATCGAATTTGTAAGCTAGTTTTTGAAAACCTAGTTTTTCGACGAAAGACCTCATTTTCTCTGCTGATAACCTAGTTATCAAAACCAGCTTTTCGAATCGAAAAACCGGTTTTTTTCAAATTGAACCTGGTTTTTCAAATCCGATAAGCAAAGTTTTGAAAACCTGGTTTTTTCGAGCGAAAAACCAAGTTTCGCCGATAACTTGGTTTTTATCAAAACTTGCTTTTCAGATTGAAAAAACTTGGTTTTTCAAATCGAAACCTGGTTTTTCGGTTGAAAAACCAGGTTTTTTCAACGAAAAACCTGTTTCTCTCTTTCATTGTGCCAAATATTGCCATACACGATCCTGACATAGAATTAGGAAAGTATGACAACAAACTCTTCGTATTGTCCAAATAAGACTGCCTGGATTAGAGCTATCATTCATTCCTTTTGGGGGGGGCGGCACACAAAGAGTTATCTAAACCCAAAAGTTATGACAGAATGAATTATTTAACTAATATTGTATTGAGTTTTGTGTTTGTAAACATAGGTTTTACTTTCATACAGTTGAGAATGTCACATGATTTTTAGTAATAAGCAAGTTGCAAGCCCAACATTTATCATTTTATGTAATGGGGAGTTTGTCTATGACTTAGTCCATAGTTTTTTATATATCGTCTTGAAACATTTTTTAAATCACCAATCAATTAATGTTTTATTAAGGGGTTTATTATTATCAGTTAACTAATAATTAATGTAAATGCAGTCATTTGACCCATAAGTTGTTCTGCAAGAAATTTGGGCAAGTAAATGTTGATTGCCAATCATATGGTATTGCCATTCTTTTCGTCATTTGCCAGTCTTGTGGTTAACCACTCCTCATTTTTGTAAATGGTTTCTGCGGGTTTCCTTGACTGTTGGGGTCCATCTTTAAAAATATTGAACCTACCTTTATGAACTTTTCAGGAATATTAGCTACCAGCCTCATCTTACTTTTGCAACAAGAATAAGTCGTCACTGCGTTTGTTTCAAACTTATGGCGCCCCCCCATTCGACCAAGTGGTTGCGTTTGTTTTGTTGGACACACGGTCCAGCCTGGCTAAAAATGGTACAAGCAAAACGATTTTTTTTCATATTATATCTCGAACATAAGTTGTTTTGTATATCCATTCAATTCGTTAAAAAGGGTTTGAACTTCATAAAAAAAACTCTAAAAGATACGAAACAGTTTACGTTATGTGTGGAATTGATGAGCATAGTTCTGGCTTTAAGATTAAGTGAATCCTTCGACATACTGTGTTTAGTCAGACGATAATCAATGAGCGTACCGCTGGCATGCAGCAACCTAGAGGAGAGAGTTTCCTATGGTCTTGAAGTATCATGACAGCAAATGCCTACCACCACTTTGATACTTGCTTTCCAAATCTAATTTTATTGCTTTAACAATTAGTAAATGTAAAAAAAAAAATTCTTTTGATTTGGATTGTTTATTTGGTTGATTTACATTCCCTCTGGCATGATTTTAACAGATACCATCTTGAATAAATTCAAAGCTCCATTTCATGACGTGCAATAAATCATATTGTATTGTTTGTTATTTTATGAAAGGAAGATTTTTTAATTGAACTGATTATGGTTGACTATTAAACTTGTGTCGATAAACTATACTTCCTTTGTTTACTAATTTAATCTGTGTTTTTGTTTCTTTTATCAAGTTGCAATCTTTTGTGAGCTTCAGACAGCATGGATAACTGGGCGAAACCACTCTGCCCATACATAAAGTGGCACCAAATCGATTTTAGGTATATCGCACCTAAATTGTTTATATCTCTGGATGACAAAAGCAATGAGATGAAACAAACACATTGGAAAGCCTGGTCCTTTGTCTTTAATATATATCAGTAGAAATGACTGTAGTTCTATTTTTAAAACAATTTTTTTTCTGATTGTACCATTTTTTTGAGACGGGCTGTACTAATACGAGTTTTGCGGTTCGAGCTCCGACCAAGGGCGTAGGTTTTTTTCAACACCTTCGTGCGCTGGTCATTTCCAAAAAGATGAAATATTCATATTTATACTGTTATATTTTTCCTGATCTCATTGTAGTGGTGGGCCTTGAGGAGTAGACGGATTTTGCGTGGGACCCTTCCCCCTCCTATTACAGGTTACGCTACTGTAGCTACGTGTATCAATTTACTATCCACTGCCGAAGAAGTCAATGTTTAGTCGATGAATTATCTTCTCTGATGAAATCAACAGTCTGATCAACTTGTTTGGCTTTGTTTACCTTTCACTTGGGCGCAGCTTCCAGTGGTTACTCATTGTATTCGGTAACAATGCCTATTTTTAATAGCGCCTCTTACTATTGTCATGAGGCTACGCAAAGAGATGGGTAATTCCATAATGGTCTCATATTGGACACACACTGGTAAAATACGCAAAAGTGATTGATTTCATGACATACTGTTAAGAAAGGACTAATCAATGCGCCTTGTTTACTGTTGCCCATTATTATCTAGTGTATATTCATTTGGAAGGTACAAGATTTTCCTTATTGTAAATTGAAACTGTATTTTTGAATAAAAAAACAACAAATTATCACTTTTGGCAAAATTGTTGACAAATTCTAAAACTAATTTTTGCTAGATTAGAGCCTTTTGGTGGGTTAAAATTAATTAAAATGGTTCAGTAAATGAAAGTGTAAACAAACCACTTTTTGCACATTATAGCATCGATCGTGAATCAAATGATGGATTCTTTGCAGGAGCATCAGAAAAACGTTCCTCATGTAGCTTTTGGTGTCCCAAAATTGCTCTAAGTGAAACTTTACATTGATTTTTTGAATCCCTAAAACCAAAAAAATAGCATTTTTAATGCTATATTGTGGCCTTTATCTAGTTTTTAATAATTAGGATGAATATTTAGTGAAAATACAACAAACTTGAAAATTGTGCCCGGTTTTAGTTTATGCTGAAGCCATTGGTGTCCCGCCAAATATTACGTTGGGGCATATTGATGGCCCATATTCAGTGTCTTAACACACATTGTTTGCTGACAATTGTACCTATTTTGCTTCATATTCGTGGTTTCTTTTTTTTTAAATATAAAAAACTTACACTTTCAGTCTTATTTGTAAAAAAAGCGAAATTAATTTTTGGTGTCCCGCTTACACGAGGAACCTTGAGGTATCATTTTCCTGATCAAAAATTGTGTCAAAACATATCTGAATTTTATAATATAACAGATTTAATGATTTTTAATCAGAATGGTTCAAGACTTTGGTATGCCCAAAACATAATTACAATAACTTTACATGATTTAAGTCCTCTTGTGTCCTGTGTTGCAAAAAGCGTTGCAGTTCAATGATGATATGTCCTCACAGCGAAGTCTCCAAAATGACAGTATGCAAAGTCACACTTCCTCAGTTAATAATTATATCCTCAGTTAATATTCCATTGGAATCTTCTCAGTCCTGAAGAACTTTTGTCCAGCAGTTTAAGACGACAAGGTTGAATAAGTCCCTCGACGACACTAATATTCCACAGTAACAAAGTCCAGGTATTATACCACCATCAGTCTGTCGCTAATGTCCTCACATAGGACCACAAACAGGAATCCCTTTTTGATTCCAAAACTGAAGCTTAAAAGACGACAGCAGACAGTTAAATTAGCTTTCAAGATCCGGCGGTCTCATGCAAAGTATTATAAATTCTGGCACTATGCAAGAACAAATCTACCATTATTGTAGATTAAAACTAGCTATAACTATACTGTATAGCTTCCTGGTTACTACTTCTGGCCCTCAGTCCTTCCAGTGACAAATATCTAACTACTCAGATCGAGAATCCCTTTTAATACCTAAAAATAGGTATTAAACATTATCATGCATAAACATACTAGCACTGTCATCAGATTTCACATAATACATCATAGGGGAATCCCCACATTTTGCAATATGTTTGTCTTAAACATAACCAAGTTGACTCAGTTCTAAAGTTTACATCTTGGGGAATTCCCATTTCCTCACCCTATGTGCAATCTATCTAGTTGTAAATAACGTGTGGCTCAATATACACTTGGATCCCCTGCTCTCCTTTTTATCATAACAAGGTAACTTTTTTTTGTCCCGTTCAATATCTTTTCTCAAATTAAATTAGACAATCCCACTTAATCACAAAATTTGAAGGTAATATAACAGTTTACATGGTTCAAAATTTAAAAGTAAAGTCGCTTTGATTCAGGTAGTATGTGGTGCAAATTGTTTCCCTAGTTTAAGGATTGAAATAATGAATAAGTTTGATGACTTAGCGTTATGCTTATTTTTTCACGTTATCCAAACAAAATAGGTCACGGGTCAACATAATCCAATAGCTGTAAGAGCTTTGACTTATTCGCCATTTTTTGGTTAATAACTGAAACAGGTAAGATACTCAAACTATCCTATATTTCATTCTAATGACTGACTGACAATTTGAACCATTTTAACAAGGATTGGAGCAACTTTTACTTTTTGACCCGTACACAACTAAAATTTTATCACCATTTACAGTTTTTGAATCAAATAATTTCCAAACTGCAAGCATGGTAGTACAACTATAACTTTTTGAACCTTGTAAAACAGACCAACGTGGTGCCATGAAGGGGTGTGGCAAGTGACTTCAATCATTTTTTTTTTAAATTATCAATGTATAAAAGTACTTGTGCCAAAATTCACAATTTTATCCAGATTTACAACACTCACATGAGATCTGTGCCCTAAGTCCCCATTACAAAAATCCTGTAAATGAACAAAAGATATTACATTGTAAATAATATCACAACTTTAATACAAACATATAATTTAAATCAATTTTCCGAATTTGGTTAGTATTAGCATCTTGAGAAGACTACATTCCTGAAGATGGAAAATTATAAAAGAAAAATATAACATTGTGGTCGCAATAAATTAATACTTAATTTTATATAAAATAGTTTACAACCACAAAATTCCCTGCTTAGAATACAGGAGACATGAAAACAAAACTTTACTGTACAGGTATAAACAATCTTTCTGATCTTTGTACAAGGGTTTAATCTATAACCATTAAATTCTTCAAGTAAAAACCAAAGCATTTTTTTTTCCTAACGTTCTGGCGTTGCAAAGTTACAATGGCGTTTTAATTAATTAAAAAAACAAATCAACAGCCTATGTCTACAATATTATAAAATACCATATATTGAAATCAGGGACCGGTGAGTTTGGTTTTGTTTAACATTAAATCTATAAGGAAACTTGTAAACTCCTGGCCCGTCCCTTCGATTATTGTAATATTGGGGTTTACAAAAGGCCCCGATGTTTGGATATCAAAAAGTTTTAATGTCAAAAGCCAAATTCTACAATATACAAATATTAATTTAATAAACCAAGGATTGGAATATGGACAAATGATTTTAACATTAAAATTGAATTATGTGATACTTTAATAGTAGAAACCCCGAGCCCATCAATCGCTACACGTTTGTATTCAGCAGCATCCCCTTTATTTGCAAGTTTGCTGTTGTGTTAACCCTCTCTACCTGCGCCACGTTTTTGTAAAACAAACTCCCGAAGGTTGTGGGGGGGGGGGGTGGGTGGGTGCCCCCGTGACATCAAAACCATTTCGTTACTGAATACCGATTCCTGTAAATTTGGGTACCAAAGGATCAGCTTAGAGTTTTCTTCTTCTCTTTTATCCAATGGTAACCAAAATGTACCACCAACCCATTATACCGTCACCATGACGTCATATTTGAGGAAAGTACGAAAACTGAATATAGGGTGGAAAATTAGATTTTCTCAATTTTAGCGACTCAAGACCCTTTATATAGCTCAAAATGCTGGTCATTATATAAAATCATCATTTCCCATCAATGTATAGTCAAAACACCGCATGAATCTGATTTTCCTACCTTTTTTGGCGAAAAATTGAATATTTCACTGTGGTTGTGTCTAGGGAATGGCGTGTTTGCTGACCTGCCAACTTTATGACCACCCCCATGACCTCGCCCTCATTGTGACTTAATGCTAGGCATGTTTGTACTCATTGATAGCTTGGTCTTCCTCTTTCATTGATTATCTACTGTACCCCCCAAAATCAGTACCAGTGTCTGTGATGTTCCTGTTTGTGTTAGGCATTTTAGTACTTCTCTTCCGAAGGGGGTGTTACCAACCCCCCCTTGCGCCTCCCTATCCATCAACTTTGGGACTACCCTGTATCTTACCTATAACCACCCCGGTGATTGGGGGGTTTGTTTTTTTGGCTGAAAAAGAGCGCAACATGTCAATTGACAATTACAATTAATAATTTGGACCCCCAACGGGGTTTTTAACAATTCGGGTAACCCCCCCCCCTATTGTCGGTCGGTAGAAACGGTAAGAGAAGCCTCCTTAGCCGGGCGCCCGGCAATTTTTACCCAGTGGTTTCCCATTTTTTGCGCATCTGTAGACAGAAAATCGGCACCTTGTGAACTCATTTCCTCCTGATTAAAAGTTATTGAATACTTTCGTTTGAAATGGCATCCGAATTGGTTTTTGAAATACATAGCACAACCTAATTGTTATTTCAGACACATTACTGCCGTGATTAAAATTCGACATTAAAAAACATTTGCCCGATAGCACGGCGATAGTAACTTTAAGCAAAATTAAAACACTGATTGCGCCTATTGCCTATAAGCGCCTATAAATGGACCGATATGGGCATCACAGAATAAAAAAATGGGTAACGAAAAAAAAAAAACACTTAGGCCTACGGAGTTTTTTCCAATCTCCCAAACTAACTTGTAAGATTGGTCGGTCATTTCCATCCATCTTCCAAATTTTGCGCACACTTTGGAACTTTCGTACCACTCTCATGTAATGTAGTTTCTTCGTTTTTAGCAAGGGATGTAGATGAATATTTAAGCAGTGAAATCTATTCTCTCTCTTGGGGCTTAATGTTACGATAACCGCGTAATTATCTGTCCGATTTCGGACTTATTTTATGAGCTTTCCCCATGTCTTGCCTATTAATTATTGTTTAAAGTAACTCACGGTGCTAACAAAACGGCTCCCGGATCCCTTAAAAAATTAGGGACGCAGGGGCCGTTTTTTTTTTTTCTAGATTTCTGGCTTCCCGGTTTAATTCATCTTATGAGAAAGTCTTGGTAGACGGGAGTTAATACAAGCGCAAAGACACCAAAACTGGTTAAATACAAGCGGTAACTGTCTATTATGCATACACCAAAGAATGAAATTTCAAACCTTTAGTAGAATATTATTTATTTTGGGGTCTAATTAGAAAATAACACAATGTAATCAATCCTTGTAAAGTAAACTTGACCAAAACATAATCTTTGATGTGCGAAATTTCACTCATTTCCTGAGTGAGCCCTGTATGTAGTCACTCCAAGAGAGTGAATTCGTAGGTGTTTGTATAATGTGTACTTTTATGTCTAACAAACCGACTCCATGGTTAAACAGACGTCCAGAATTTTGTAATCGTTCCCAATGAAAAGGTACTATTTTTGTAATTTAAAGGGATAATTCGCGACGTTTACAATATGAACGCACACACACACAGAATGTAGCTTTTGAAATAATGATGTTTTAAAAACTTCATTTAAATTTAATACATTTGTAATTATCCAACATATGCATTGTTAGAAATCACTATTTACTGTCACACATTAATGTCAATTATTGTTTCCATTACGGGAATTTCCAGTTTTTCCCCACGATACACGCACAGAGCATTTTACACACACTTGTCTTAAGTGCGAAACTGTAGAAAGCTATATATATTAATTTAATAATTCATCTTCAATAATGAAAATAATAAAAACAAATGGCTGGACAAAACAGAAAGCTAAAAGGTGGACATGGGTGGGAGAGTGTGTGGGTGGTGCTGTTGTTTGTATTTGGAGTGCGTGCATGTGTGTGTGTGTGTTGTGTGTCTGAACGTGTGTGCGGAGGTGTGTGTGTGTGTGTGTGTGTATGTGGGTGGATGTAGTTTCTAGTGGTTGGGTGGGTTGGTTATATGGTATTTTTAAGTTGGATTATTTTTGTATGATATACCATACTTTTGTCAGGGTCCTTTTTATATCTTGCTTTGATGTATTATTATTTATTTTTAATTCTGTAATATTGTAATTTGTAAATTCTTAATTCTTGTTTTTGTATGTTTTTATCCTTGTAATGTTCAGAGGGCCCTTATGGAAAGCAGTGCTGGTTCACTGATTGAGGCTACCCTCTTTAAAGAAGTCTGAAACAAATAAATAAATAAAGTAACTTTATATTGAAAAATTAAATACTCGGAGATTTCCAGATGTGGGCGAGCTCAATTTTCTAACAAATTGATTTTTAGTATGCTATCTATTGAGTTTGATTATCTCAAGTGTTAAAACGTACATGTATAATAAAACGTTATATTTGAATATTTGGCATCATTGTATATCTAAACATCAATTTAATACATCTTACAACCAAATTAAATTGATTCCAACAGGGAATACGTGTAAGTTATTTCCATCATTAAAAGATTATTATTAATGTTATTGTTACTATTAATGCATTTCCCCTTTGACCCGATCTTTTACACCATCAAATCTGAGATTTTGGTCACATTTCACCTGCCTAATATTTTGACCGCGACTTCTTTCCTGTTCTGATGCTTACGCACTATGAGTTACAATATTCTCATTCAACAAGGACACAGTTCAGTGGGTTGTACTTGTACATACATTGACAGGAACTGACCTTGTGTGATCTTGGTATCAAATATCATACCCAAAAAACCAGGGGGTTTATTTTATAAATACATTGGTGAATGGAAGCTATCGAACTGTGCCAAGGGAATTGAGCTTTTACTAGCTCATAGTGACGGTAACGGGGAAATAGTTTGGACAGTACTCACTATGAGTTACAATAAGCTCATCTACAAAGGACACAGTTCAGTGGCTTGTACTTGTACATACATTGACACGAACTGATCTTCTCTGATCTCGGTATACCCAAAAAAACAGGGGTGTATTTTCTAAATACATTGGTGAATGAAAGCTACTGAACTGTGCCAAGGGAATTGAGATTTTACTAGCCCATAGTGGCTCTATACATAATCGGGTGGGCATCTTTAAAAATAATTCGTTTGATATATGTACTCTGTGTAACATGTTCCATGATATTTCATTACATTTTTTTCCACAACAGATTGCTTCAGAGAATGTCTTTCACAAGTTTCAAAAATCACACACGGATATATTTGACTTTCTATAATTACACACGGATAGAATTTTTTGCTTTTTTAATTAAAACCAGGGATGCAATCTTTCCGCAACATTTCTAAAATAACAGTAACTTCTAAATTTAGCATGATTTTCTGTCAAACATGATCAAGAGAATATCGATATTTCACAAAATGCATGCGTTGTATAATGCAGTAAGGTATCAGTGAGTATGGAGTAATCTTATCTCACAATTTAAATGCATTTGTTGAAAAATAATAGATTTTTTTCTTTTTTGCTTAAGTTATGAAAATGTTTAAAATTCTCCGTTAATTAACACTTTAGTGCCCGGGGTGGGGTGTGTTCCTATGGACCCCAAAATTTGTTTTCGTGCTGGCCGCTTTACACGTGAGATTTTTTCGCCGATTTTTTTTTGGTGCAATTGTCTGACTTTTAAATACGCTTCTTTTCATACCAATAAATTAAATCGGCCAAGCAGTTAATGAGTTAGTGGGGGTCCATGGACCCCCTTGGGCACTAACGGAAGTCATCTGAGAATATTTTTAAAAATCGAAGAACCATAACCAATTTTATTTGCTGATATATGTGCACATATACATATAAATAAACAATTATTACTAATAATAAAAATAATTAACCCATTCTGCTGAAAACAAATGATTTCATTGAGGACGTTGCTAAATCGTTACTGTACAAACTCTGGGGGAAAATGACGTGTATTTTGCAACACCCGCAAAAATACAAGATTTTCTAAAAGGGCAAGTTTTGTGTTAAATATAATGGTCTGAATTTCATCCTTAATCAAAAAAAAGACGTTTTTTTTCTCCTGATTCCCCAGTATCGGGAATGTTAGAAAGGGAGGAGGAAAGTATTTAAACAAAAGGCTTCTTTCAGAGCCACCAATGAACACCAAGTGGGGTTTTCTTGTAGGCCAGAGAACCCGGCAAGGCAAGCTGGAGGAATAAGCGGTAAGGCAACCGCACACACGCACGAAAAGCAATTCGTTAATATAGTAGCTCGAGTTAGAGCCACCAAAAGTTCTACAAAAATCACAAACCGGTGTGAACAAGACTGTTTCCCGAGGTACGAGGATTTTGTTCTATTTTTTTCGGAGCAATTGAATTTTCGTACTAATCTTGGGGGGAAAGCTTTTTCTTAAAGCAATATTAGCACATTTTGTGAAGAGCGCCCCCAATTTTCAAAATTTGATATTTTTGCACAGTTACGTTGGTAATTGTCTAAGAAACTATACCTGCGAACGAGAATGCTAAAAAATGCGTATTTATCACAAAATAAGTGATTTTGTAATTAGAATTGGGATCCCAGATTGGACTTAACGGCAGAGCTGAAAATGCTACGTTTATGTCCGTCCATGATGAAATAGTGCCACCTCGAGAAAATATCCTCTAACTTGTCTTGCCTGAACTATTAAAACAACTAATGGATGAGCGTAGACACGTACATGGCGCTATTTCCCTGCTATTTCACATTGGAAGGCCGTTTCCAGCAGCCGTTGAATTATTATCGGGGATCCCCGATAATAATTATTCTAGTACAAAATTCCTTCGTTTGTGACACATAGACATTTTCGAGCCTGACCATTCACAGGTATAGTTTACTAGCCAGTTACCAATGCAACCGTGTAAAAATCTCAAAATTTTTGAAAAATTGGGGGCGCTCTTCAAAAAAATGTGCTAATATTGCTTTAAGTACTAACAGGTTTCTTTTACAAATCTGTTTAAGCATGGGTCAGAAATCGACCTAAGCAGTGCTACTGATGAGATCCCTTGAGGATCGAAACAGGCTTGTCTATAGTAGATTTCAATTGATGTTTTTTTTTTTTTTTTTTTTTTTTTTTCTCCTGATTCCCCAGTATCGGGAATGTTAGAAAGGGAGGAGGAAAGTATTTAAACAAAAGGCTTCTTTCAGAGCCACCAATGAACACCAAGTGGGGTTTTCTTGTAGGCCAGAGAACCCGGCAAGGCAAGCTGGAGGAATAAGCGGTAAGGCAACCGCACACACGCACGAAAAGCAATTCGTTAATATAGTAGCTCGAGTTAGAGCCACCAAAAGTTCTACAAAAATCACAAACCGGTGTGAACAAGACTGTTTCCCGAGGTACGAGGATTTTGTTCTATTTTTTTCGGAGCAATTGAATTTTCGTACTAATCTTGGGGGAAAGCTTTTTCTTAAGTACTAACAGGTTTCTTTTACAAATCTGTTTAAGCATGGGTCAGAAATCGACCTAAGCAGTGCTACTGATGAGATCCCTTGAGGATCGAAACAGGCTTGTCTATAGTAGATTTCAATTGATGGTAGAGTTATGGGCGGAGCTCAAAATAGGGGACAGAAATACCCAGAAAATCTGAAACTGACCAACTACAAATAAAGTTACGTTGTTCGTCCAGTCAATACTTTGTATTTTATCCTATGTGATGTATATTGTATCCACCCCAGAATTGGTTTTAAAAATTGCCTACAACAACATATCATAAATTTTATAAGGCATTTTCATGATACTTAGCTATGATTTAATTCATTTTTTTACAATAAAAACACTTTAATGCCCACGTTTGCTTATATGGTCGTTGTAAAAGTCTAGACTTTATTGAACGGATCATTCACAATAGGGGTAACAAATAAGTCGAGCTTTTGAGAAAGGGATAATCGGATTTCAAGGTTCAAAACTCAATTGAAATAAGGCAATCAATTAAAGCTGGAAGAGCTTTATAATGTTACGCCTCAACGACTTGTTTTGAATAGAGCTAAGTATTTTGTAATCACCCTGCAGCATAAGCAGTTCCTAATAGTAATGGAGTGTAACAGTCAGTGGTTTGTTGTGACAAATTTTGTTCGTTGTCGGTCTTTGATTTGGAAGACGATTTTGATGATGAATACTTAATTATAGCAAGTCAAGACACCAATGATCGTTTTGTAGAGACGTGAAAAGCAAAGGTAAGGTCGTAGAGCTTGAACTGTCTTTTTAATATAACATCTCCTTCTTTTGTAATGAATTGACATATTTAGCATATATTTGCAAATTCCGCGCTCATTATTGGTGGAATTCACCTTTGACCAGTAAACATGTCATTCGTTGACACTACAGATTTTATATTTTGAATACAGTCCTGTTTGCGACACATGCACATATCACATAAGTATACTGTGGCATTCAGCTTGACAATTTTTTGTGTTTGTCTCGTAACTATGTATTATAATTGCAAATTTATATATTTAGCATATGCAGATTCCACGCCATTGTTGGTGTCCTTAACATTAATATTCTAAATTTTATTCCAGAATATTGGCTGTAATCATGTCTCTGGAATTGACCTTTGACCCGTAAAAATACCATTCTATACGACACTACAGAATTTATTTTTTAATACAGTCCTGCTTGTTACACACATATGAACAGTATCGCTGTGGCATTCAGCCTGACAGACTTAAGTTTCTCATTTCTATCTGTTTTTTTGATTAAAACAGATGTTATGATCATGGCAGGTGTCCATAATGCGATTATAATTTAAATAATCCCTACCCCCTAAGCAATGGCAGACGGTATTTCTACACAGATTCCTATAGTGTTTCTAGGCTGATTGTTGTATTTCTTTCGTTCAAAGTTCGATGCCCAGACCTTTATTTCTTGATAATGTGTCAGCTACTGACCACTTTTATCAAAAAACAAAAGGTTTTGATAATGTGGTCAGCTACTGACCACATTATCAAAAATAAAGGTCGGGGCAACGAACTTTAACAAAAGAAATACAATGGATAATCTATGAATAGAAGAGGGCTAGACGTGTATTACAAAAGAACGACTTCTGCCGGCTCGGATTTGCGTGGCGTGTGTCTGCGCACTGTTAAAAATTCCGTAAATTAAGAAAACAGATTTTCCGAAATTTACGGAAAAAAATTGTTGTAGAAAACAATAAAAATAAAAAACATAAAAAAATAGCTAAAAATGTTAATTTAGGAAATATCTCACTTCCATTCAATTTTATTCAGCAAAATTAGTCCACTGACGAACTGTAGAATACAGTAACAATTATAATATACATAAGTAGCAATTGTAGACTGTTTTTTACTAAATAAACTGGTGAGGTATATGAAGATATGATATGACCAGTAATGGACAAACGGATAGGGGCTATGGTTATTGCTGGCCTGTAATACATTACAAGTAAAAATACTAAATATTACAATAATTATACAAGGAAGAGTGATATAGAAAATTTATCATCGGGGAAATAAAACAACAAAAAAAAGAGACAAAACACACAAAACAAACAAGATCATAGCTAAACAAAAACTTAACGGAAAACGGGAACGCGAATTGGAAGAAGGAGAGACTTATCAACAAGTCTTGCTGAGGTATGTAATAATATTTCCTAAGAGGAAGCAGAGATAGAAGAGGTAAAGGTGAGGAAAAGGTAAGGAGCAGAGATAGAAAAGGATGAAGAAAAGGTGAGAGAAATAAGGCCTTGGGGAGAAATTAAAAGAATGTACTGTTGATGAAATGTTTTTTCAGATGAGCTTTAAACGTATTTTTGTTTGTAATTGTTGTGATGGATTCTGGAGATCATTCCCAAAGTTTTGCGCGTGATACTGCATAAAGTGCTTTTCAGAGGAAGATTTGGGGGCCGAGGAAGTTTGTCGGCTTGTCTGGTGTTATAGCTGTGGATTTGTTGTTTGTGGTAAAGTAATTGCTGAATTTCGGAGGTAAATGATTGGTGTGGTAGTCAAACATGAAGAGCGCTGTAGTTTGTTGAGGTGATCTAGTTTAAGTGTTCTCAGTGAGTGAAATATGGCAAAGTGTGAGTTATGGGGGTGCGTTTGTGATAGTGCGAAAGGCCCATTTCTGTGTGATATTTAGTTGGTGAGTCGTGAATGAAATGATAGTTGGAGGCCCATATGATGTTACAGGAGCTAAGGTATGGGGAACTAGTGTGGTGTAAGTGATTTAAGGTTGTAGTCTGGGAAGTGGTGTTAACTTGTTAGATGCGTACCAATGCGTGAGGACGCTTTGGTAGTGACAGAGTTGATGTGTTAATTCCATGTTACGGTTTGTCGTCGATTGTGATGCCAAGAAATTTGGTTGAGTGTACCTGGGCGATTCTCTGGTTATTCGAGTGTTTAATGTTGTTGTGATTAGTGTTGTGTGTAGGGAAAAGCATGTAGGTAGTTTTTAAAAACATTGAAAGAAAGTTTGTTAGCCCGAAACCGTCAGTGATTTTTGAGAGTTCGTGATTAATGTTGTTAAAGTGAATTAATGTTAGGGTTTGAAAGAAAAATGTTTGTGTCATCTGAATCAATAAGATTAGTTTTAGTGTGTTAGAGATGTTAGTGATGTCATTCAGGTAAATTGATGAAAAGTAGGGGTCCAAAGATTGAGCCTTGCGGGACGCAATGTGATAGGTTTCATGGATGATTGCGGTGGATGTGTACGTAGAATGATTGTGAGCGGTTAGTTAGGTGACTCCTGAACCACTCCAGGCTACCCACGGACACCGTAATGATAAAGCTTGTGAAGAAGAAGGTTGTGGTCAATGGGTCGAAAGCATTGGAGAGATCCAGGAAGACCCCCATTTGGGGTGGAGTTTATTTTTTAGGCAAGCGTTGAGGTTGGTTGTTAGGTTCAAGGAGTGCCAGTAAGTCGAGCGTTTGGGCCTAAAACCGTATTGTTCATCGACAGGAATGTTGTGCTTGTTACAAGAAAGTAGACAGACGTGTGTACATGGTTTTTCAAGTCGTTTGAAAAAAAGATGGTAGAACAGGAAATGGGGACTGTAATTTGCAATGTTATGTGATCTTTGTGCTTGTAATAGGAATGATTTGGGCTGATTTGAGGTGATCTGGGAACGGCTCTCCGGTGAGGAAGTGATTGGTTAAAATATGTGCATAGAGGCGAAATGATGTTATCATTATGATTTGTTGGCAATCCCATGATCTATCCTGTCGGTACCCGCACTTTTACCAGGTTTTATAAAGGTGGCGAAGTTGTGCATTTCATCAACAGTAATGGATTCGGGAACATTGAGGTGAATGTGTTTTTTGGAAGGTCTTTGTTGAAATGGGTACTTGAGGGTGGAATTTTGTTAGCTAAGTTTTTGCCAGGGTAGTGAAGTGATTGTTGAATGCATTAGCTATGTCAAGAGGGTCAGTTATATGCTTATCTTATGAGTGAAAAGGTCAGGATTTGATGAGTGGATAACTTCCTACCTAGAATGTTGTTGAGGAATGTCCAAGTTTTGGTAAGATCATTTTGAGTTTCTGAATTGTTATGTGTTGTATTTTTTTTTGGCAATAATAAAAAAAATAAAAAAAATAAATGTTTTTGTAATGTTTGTATGTTGTTGGTGGCTGGTGTGTTTTTCTTCAGGTATGTTTTATAGAGGCCGTGCTTGTGGTTGACTTGGAAATTGCTGTTGTCATCCAGGGATTTTATTTACGATTTTTTTAGCGGTTTCTTTTGTAAGGGAAGGCTTCGTGTATGTTTGTATTAAGTGTAATTACGTTGCTGTACGCATGTTAGTGTCATTTTCTGTGAGTATTTATGTTCCCATGATTCAGGGTTGAGTCTACGGTTAAATGTGCGAATGTTTGTGATCTCTGTGTCACGTTTAGTGATGTTGGTTTTGTGGCCATGCTATTGCTTAAGTGATGTAATGTGGAATATTGGGAAGTGATCTGTGGTGTCAGTGACAAATATCCCTGGTGTGAGTCTGTGTCAGTGGAGTTGGTGATAATGTTATCACTGAGCGTGGCTGTGGTGCGTAATTCTTGTAGGTATGTTAATTTTAGGATATGAGTTTGCAAGTGATGTGTTAACAAAGTCATAATGTGTGGATGAGTGGAAAATGAGAAGATTGACATTAAAGTCACCGACAATATACACATCACGGTTGGTTTTATTTAGGTCAGTGAGAAGCTGCTCGAAGCTATTGTTAAAATTTTGATTGTGTGTTCATGCAGTCTGTAAATAAACTCCGACCAGTTATGTGTGTGGGTCTATTGTTGGTGTTAATGGTGAGTTCGAGGAAAAGTAGTCAAATTTGGTTATTGGGATCTGGTCGCGTATTTTGTATGAGAGGTGATTTTATGTAAAGAACAAAACTCCCCTTCCTAGTGAGTGACCTCCTGGAATGTACGTGTACCATAAAGTGGGGTGGTGATTTGGTGTCAGTAAGCCACGTTTCTGAAAATGCTAAGACAGAGAAAGAAGCTGGTTGAGGTGATCAGGTAGGGTAGTTGTGATTTTTCATTATGGATTTGTGATTACTACGGCCAGTGAAATGGAATAGGAAAATGGGTCGTTGCTTGATGTTTATTAGCGTGTTAAAGCTGTCGTCCGTGTGATAGCGGGAAGTCGGAACCAGAGTTGTTGTGGGTGTGGTGAAAGGAGGGGTGGGCACATGTTGAGCTGATATGGGGTCTGTGAGTAAGGGATTGATGCAAAGGGAATAAGTTTGATGTTCAATTAAGTGTTGGTGAAAAATTCAATTAATGATGCGCGAAAGTTTCGTCCTGAAGCTGGTGGTCATGGCAGTTGTATATAGCAGGGCAGTGGGAATACCTGAAAAGAATTAGGTCAAAAGGAAAATAATAGCGAGGGGGTTATAGAGAGAGAAAAAGAGAGAGAGAGAATGAGCGAGAGAGTGAGTGAGTGACTGAGTGAGAGGGTGAGAGAGGGGGAGGGAACTTGAGAGATGGGTTGGATGAGGTAGGTTGAAAAAGGAAGGAAAGTTAGAAGAGAGCAAATGAGTAACCGGTATATAAAAGTGAAAACAATACATGTAGACAAGATGTGTTGACAAGTCAGACAAGACTAAGCAATAAAGACAAAAAATAAAACAAATTCGACAAGATATGTTGACAAGACGAATGCAATAAAGACAAGGACAGAGTAAAAACCAAGGGGCTAAGAAATACCAATGCTAAGGATTATTTATACAAAAAACTTAAGTACAGCAGATGTACAAAAAAAAATCAAAAATTGGTTACTACCAAACAAAGGGTGATAGAATAACGAAAACAAAAAAAATCTTAAATATTCCAAAAAACAAGGAAAAAAGCTTAATACCACAAGTATGTGTGTTTTACGGAAGAAACCAATCAAAATTGAGATAAAGGGGGGGTGTTGAAAGTTGTTGAAATAAAATAGAAACCGGGGGGAAACTCGGGGGTAAAAAAAAAAAACGATTGTAGTGTTAAGTGAAACCATGAAACAGATATGATCAGAAAAAAAGTTTGGCAGCCATATTCAGCGACTTGGTTTATGGTTCCGTAATTTTAAATTACGGAAAAATTATGTTAAAATACATATTTTTTTCCATAATATGAGACAAATTTCTGTAAAATTACTGTCAAAGTTCCGTTAATTGACAGAAATTTCTGTAAATTTACCCTAAAATGACTGGAAATACTGCTGCCAGAAATTTCCGTAAATTTACGGACATTTTTTTAACAGTGTGGGCGCTCGTCTTGTTATCTAAAGATCGTAGGTTCGAATCCCACTCCAGGAACAAAATTTAGTTTATGATTTTATTTGTATTTTAGAGTTGGAGATTGGAATCATAAAAACATCAGTTGTGGATTGAAGTAAAAAATTGAATAGCTGACTTATGAGATAATAAGTCCTGAGCATGATTTCGGGCCACAATCTCCGACGTGGCTGTCTATCATGGCTATATCCGCAATATAATACCACAAATACACTTACTATAAGTTTTTACATATCTACACTGTTTAAAAATTTCCGTAAATTAAGAAACCGATTTTTCGTAAATTTACGGAAAAATCTTTTTAGAAACCAAGTAAAAATCAAAACAAACATAAAAAAAATAAAAAAAATAAAAAAAATAAAAAGAATATTTTCAAAATTTCTGCAGCAATATTTCCGGACGTTTTTTTTTTTGGTTCCGTAATTTTAAATCAAGGTAAATTAGTTAAAATACCTATTTTTTTTCCCATATCTTGAGACAAATTTCTTCTGTAATACGTCAAAGTTCCGTAAATTGACAGAATTTCTGTAAATTTTACCAAATTAAACCTTTTTTAAAAAAAAAAAAACAAATTTCCGTAAATTTAACGGACATTTTTTTAACAGTGTAATCCCTCAATTCATACCTCCACCTACAAAAAGTAGTTTTCGAGTTAACCCCGCTCTCGGTACAAACAAAAACCAACCACCTTTATTTCAGGATAAATATAATGATATTTAAAGAAAATGAATGGTTTGTTTGAAATATTTGGTGGCAGGATGATTATTTTATTACTATCTTTCGAATAGAAGTGGTGGCGTTTTGTTTTAAACCGAGGGGACTGGGGTTTGTCGACAATGGTGGCAGTCCAAAACCGCTCCACTATAGTTCTTTTTTGGAGTATGTGGATGGTTCTTGAATATCTATGTATTTGAATTCAATTTATGAACCAGATAAGGTTTTATAATACATAAACGGATAGTATCCATCTAGCTGGCTGCCGGTTTCCCCCATGGGGTTTTGCCCAGCGTAAAAGGGTTTACGGAAGAAGCAATAGCGTGTCAGACATTTAGTGTTAAGTTATCAACCGAGAATTTTCCAAGTTAGGAAAATTCTCTCTCTCTCATAAGCAGATCAAGATAGATCATAGCGAGTCCGGCTTGATGCAGGTATCTTCTGTGCCCCTCATTTAATTTGCAATATTTTCTAAAGGGGCAAGTTTTGTGTTAATAATTATGTAATTTGGCTCTTCTAGAGTAGGTATCAACATAACATAAGTTTTCAAAAAATTTGCACAATTTTCGCGTGTTTTTGAAAACAATGTAAAAAAAATGGTGCGAGGTCCGCAGGCGGAGTGGCCCATCTCTCTGTCATTATTTGCGTTTTGGGCCAAAGGAATCACTCTCAATAATGTTGCTGTGGGGGGTTCTTCGGGCTCACTCCTCCCTCAGCAGCGAGTCTGTTTTTCCATAAATCCCATCCTCCTATTGCTTTAACCCGCCTTTTTCACTCCTGTGTATGGAGAGGTAAGCGAGGTAAGTGCCTTGCCCAAGTGCACAACACATTTGGCGACAGTGGGCTCGAACCCACAACCTTATGCGTATGAGGCAGCGTCTGATTCCACGCACCACATGTGCCCTGGATCAATGTGTTGGAGCCGCCAATTGCAGCCCAATAATAATTTCATTTTTTTTTGCTGGTTTAGTGTTGTCTTATGACCCTTTACTTGTGGGTATAAAATTTCATGCAAAAATTCTGGTGTCGTAAAGGGGTTTCCCTATGTGGGGTCCCATGGACCCCCCCAAAGGTCCAAAAGGAGGTCAATGGTCACGTGCTATAATATGGCTACTTCCGTCTGATGGGTAGGTCCAATTAAATCACAATTTTTTGTACAAGAGTCATTTTAAATGTTTTTCATTGTGACTAGAAAATTGTTGCAATTATTTACTTGACACAAAAATCCCGTGAAAGTTCTTTGCTATATCAGTTGTTACCTTGAGTTAAATATGGCTGAAATGTAAATAACAATCACGTGAACTTGATTGTTACAATGCGAGGTCTCTTGGGTACAGAAAGATACGCCCATTTTGTTTTGTTTTTCTAAATCTATAAACAATGTTCTTATTTTACCATGAAGCCATTTTTTAAATTCGATTCTACAAAAGATTGTAATCCCATGAGACAAACTTTCAGATCCGATCCTGTTTGACTACCAAATTATAAGAAATTAAAAATAAGATAAAGAATACAACAATGTTTCTAGGCCACAATCTTGTGTAGAATTTTTGTTTTTTTGCAAGCCTACTGGATTGTACAAATAATTTTCTGAAATGCACTTTGGAAGTCATACCAGATCTGAAACTTGTCCACAAAATATTTCTCAACGCTTAATTCCATATTTTAAGAACATACAATAAAAGGCATACAATTATGTAGTTGACTTGAACATCAGGGGGAAAATGGTTTTCACTGCTTCCATTCTTCAACATATGAACATTTCGGGTTTTTCAAGTTTTCGGACAGAAAACGAAGGGGCGCTTCTCTCCTCCTCTCTCTCTCCTTTTCCCCCCCCTCCCTCCCTCCCTCCGTTCCCTCCCTCCCTCCCTCCCTCGGCCTCCTCCCCCTCCTTCGCCGTCCTCGCCTCCTCCCATCCTCGCTCTCCTAGCCCTCACCTCCCCTCCCGATCCGTCTGACCCTCCCGATCCCGTCCCTCGGCGTCGGCCTATCGACGGGCAAGGTCCCTTCACCTCTCCCTTTTCCGGCTTGTCCTTTCTTTCCCCCCCCCTGGTTGATTGGAGTGCGAAAGGTAACGCCGTTCCCTTTTTTCCGTCTTTATTTCCGCCCAGGGCTGGACATAATTTTGCAAGACAGGAACATAACTAACAATTATAATGAATTTCACTTGTGTTGGAAAGAGTTCCATATGGCCCCTCCCCTATAATTCTGCCAGTCCTTGACAGAATAAACACAGGATAAAGCTTGCAGATGTGAGTTGAAAGATGGACAACACCATATATGGGAGTGGGCATTAAGCTTATTGTTGCAGCATTTACTTATTGCTCTTAAGCATAAAGAAGAAAACCTAAGTTTACAGTAAAAGCACAGTTACAAGGGGATCCAACACTGAGGAATAGTTCATTTACCACCTAGTAAATACTCCATTATCAAGGTTAGGTGTGACCAAGTTCAGCTCATGCTAAGACGTATCAACGTTTGCGCTAACAACTAC
>JAMKCH010015069.1:0-25580 GCA_023653785.1 Ophioderma brevispina | reverse complement strand
TCAGTTACCGTTTTTTATACAAATTTTCTTCCCAGATGCATTTTTCTCAGTTCATACAAAGTAAAAACTAAATGCGGTTAAAAGGCTCCATAATCAAATGGAAACAAAGTTTTGTTTTTTTTGTTCTTACCATGCCATCCGGCGAAGCAACCTTCCGTGCAACTCCACTTCAGTTTGTAAGCGACAGAGATTCACAGGTATGTGAGTACCTGCCCTGCGACACAATTTACTCTTGACCGGGGGAACATTGGAATTTCTGCAAGAAGTACACCACAATAATACAAGTAAATGGCAAGTGCAACAGACACATGTCAGGATCAAAAATTTGATAGAAGCAAAATTTTGAGAAAAGCGAGGTAAAGTGTACTGAATTGGTGCTGAATGCTGTAAACACTAGGCCTACAGGGGGGGGATTTACAGGGGACTGTTTCAGCAACTTCACCCTTATAAAAATGTTTCAACAAAAAAAAAATTCCCCCCCACTGGAAAATCCAACCCCTTTTGGGTACCTCCATTATGACACTAGTCTAAGATGGCAAAACCAAAAATCTCATTTTTTAATCTCATTCTTATTTAGAATTGTGTAATTTTTGCTTTTTATCGACATATTTATTTGGCAAAACATTGTTAATCATTCTTTTTTAATTCATTTAAATCATTCCCCCCCTCTTGAAAACAAATGTTTCAATCCAATGAGGCATAGTCAATGTGTGGTGATCTCCACTGCGTAATTGCTTTGCGTAAAAGTCAGCATGCATGATGCAGGATAATGCAACGTTTACGTGTGGAATATTCGACTACACCCTGTATTGCTGCTGCATGAATTATCCATCTATTACGCAGTAATAGATGGGTGGAGCTTTTTCCTCGACACCTCTCCTCCTAATATTAATTAAACCCGAGGGTCTAAGCGAATGGAATGGACGTAGGAGATTCTGCATCTTGTGATGGTCGAGAGCCGTTCATCACCACGTTTAATGCCCTGCAGTATCGATTTCTGATCACTTTTGAGGTAGGCATGTAGAAATAGGAAAAATGTGTACAATGAGCATGGGTGCTATGGCTATTTATGGTCTCAAAATGAAATATTGAAGCCCAATTACTTGACTATAATCAAAAAACTGTATTTTTTTCGTAATATAGTTGAATTAAACACAAAACATGCTTTCAAATATTTTGCATGTTAGTGGCACATCCGAAGCACACCCCTATTCTGTAAGGGAACATCCCATTGATACATGATCATGCTGTTTTTCTCAAGTGTGAAGAATAACGAAAACATGACCCGGGGAAAAGAAGTCCTTTTGGCATCTGATTTGGAGGATTTAAGGTAGCAAACATGCAAATAATTGATATGGAAGGGGTTTACTCGTGGATTTTCATGAGCAAATGCTTGTTTGGCCCTCTGGCAGGCCAGGCGTGGTCGCTTCGCCGACAGCCTGCCGAAGGCCTGCCCTCGGGCAAAACAAGCGTTTACTCTTGAAAATTCCCATGAGTGAACCCCTAATCTTTTCATATTATAAGATGGATTGAAAAGAATATCGATTCACCTCGCCTAGCTGAGCACCCTAGCTCTGTCAATCTTAACAAATCTTGGAAAAAATTAGTTGGCACACCTAACACATGGTATTAAATGCTTGCCGTGATCACAATCGTAGGTCCCTTACTCAAAATTCACAGTTCAATTGCAAGCCTGAACCTTCAATTCGACCTTCCTTCCCTACCCCCATCATCTCAATGTTGGGGTGTGTGGCAAGGCTGCTGACGACATTACCATAAACAACATTGTTTCGGGGATGAACGGGGGGATTTTTCAAAACCTACCACAAGTGTTCCACAATTTTTTCGCACGATTGTCAGCTTGCACACAATAACCCACATGTTATTATTATTTAAATACCCTTTGCTACCCATTTATGTAGGCAATCCGGCTAGCAGTCTGCTATCTTGACTGCGTGTGTGGCACTTCAGTGTACAGGCTACTTGAGTTTTGACATTTTTTACCCAGTAATAAAAGGAGCAGCTACATCGACAGTACTGGGTGTCACTCTTCAAACTTCAAACAATGAAACTAGAATTTTGCGGGTCTCGTAATGTCACAGAATATCACAACGTGGAACGCCTTACCTACCAGGTTTTACTTTAAGTGACCCTTTTGTTGTAGCACATGCAACACCCCACCAGCTCCAACCAGCATGACAGCTGAACGTAAGCGGGCCCATCCAGCAATAACATTAGCCCAGAGTAAAAACTAAAACATGGATGGACTCGCTAAAAGACAACATAGAGGACAGATTTGAACCCGTAACTCGCTTCTCTCACTTGCACCAAATCCCATGCTCTACCAACTGAGGCACTGAACGGGAGGCTGAAAGAAGCTTTATATCGTCGCCCACATCACATACTGTCTTATCTGACGAATGCCGTTTTCCGAGAAAATCGCCATTGAAATTCTACAGGGAGATTTTATGTTTGTACTATGGAATTAAACATTAATTTACTTTTTAATTTTGCATTAAAAAAAACCTTTGTATTTTGTTTTTTGTGTTAGTTTGTGTTTTTGTTTTGAAAGTGCAATTGTATCCTGATATAAAGCTACAAAGTCATAGGTGCTGTAATGTGAAAGCAAAAAGTCGTATTTTGCACATACGACGCTAATATCCCCGTTATAATTTCAATGCGTTCAGATAGTTTACTATGTGAACCCGAATGTTCACGCACGAGGGCGATACTGACGCCATAGATCTGTATGTAAAAGCGTAAACAGCTTGTTTTGCGAAGCTTTTAATTATACACCTATTGAAATTACGTGTCAAATGAACTACGACAGTATGTGAAATCGCGATATGCAGTTTTTAGCTTAAGATCAAATTCTTATTAATATCTCACTAATTAGGTCACTTCAAGATTGTAACTTTGTGCTTGTATAGACCATAACATTTAAGTACATATGGGCAAAATCCTCAAAAAAGTCAAAATGTCAGATAAGACAGTATGTTATGTGGGCGACGATATGCTTAAACAATAAATTGTTTTCACAGTTGTACCTGTTTGTACAGCTATATGCATCAGCAAATTATCGAGTAGGCTGAACATACCTTTAAGTATCTCAGGGAGGACCATTATTAAATCTTTTACGTTTCTGACACAGCTGTTTGAACTCTCATTTATTACGACAAACGAGAATAAAACAAAAAATATTGAACGCACCACTTTTGACAACTAATTTGGAGTATTTATTGCACTGACTAAGAGCCTGTGTTTCATGTGATGAAATTTCATTGCGGGGCACAATGATTTCTCATAAAAATAATAGTTTTACACGTCTTTCTAGGGAAATAGGCATATAGAGGGCCGCTATAACCCCAAATTATGACCTTAGAGGCCATATGGCAAGTTCCTGCAATGAATTTTATCTGAGTTTTGCAGAGGTTATAGCTCTGCATGCCCTTACTCATATCATTTCAACTTCTGTTGCCATTGCGTAAAGTCCCTCTAAAAATAAAAGAGACAATTTGTCTGGGGTCAAACAGCTGTGCTGAAAAGTGCTCATTTACAAGCACATGCACTTTCTAATGCATTTTTACAGGTATGCAGATTCCCATATTACATCAATTGACCAACTTGGGTATAAATTGGATTGTGGAATCATATTTTTGGTCAGTTATAGTTTGCAAAATATTGGGCAATACGCTCGACAGCAGTCCCACCCAGGCCAAAATTTTAAAATTCCATAGCTCCAATTCCATTGTGTCCAGGTCAGGTTTCCTTTTGAGGGCCTGCTACTGGTATCCTGGTAAAGAGTACTACCTGTCCCTAGGGCTGAGTGTGTCGGCGGCTAAACCGTCACCTCATCAGATTTCTAAAGAAATCTGATGAGAAGGGAAGCTTGTTACCCTGGTAGAATGAAAAAGATGATCCCCTACAAGGGTGTCACTCTGGAGAGTCCTAATGGCGACAATCCAGCACATTCTTGCCTTCAGATGGGAGTGGTTGGCCAAAGGTTAGGCCCACTGCCAAAACTGAGGATTGACATCAGGAAGGGCCTCCGGCCAATTATCTTTTGTTCCATAATCCTCACACAACATTATTACTGATTGTGGAGGTGTATCCGGCCACCCCTGTGTAGTGGGACAAAACCGGTTTAAAACTTTGGTTGTCCTAATACAGCAATACAATAAATATTGGGCGAAAATCATCCATTTTTTATCCCACACTTGAATCCATACAAAAGAATTGTCCCTTTATATTAAATGCATAATGATACTAGTGCATTACCACCTAATTAATTAACAACTAAATACAATATATGAGAATGGTATAGTAAACTAAGACACCTGGTTCAAGACAAATAAACTTTCACTCAATCTTAAAAAAACTAACTATATGCTTTTTGGCACTCACAATAAAACAAAATTAAATAACTCTTTGAATACCTCCATCGATAATACCAAATTAAATCAAGTGATGCTTTTAAATTTTTTAGAATCCCTATCGACCAAAATTAACCTGGAAAATCACATTAACTGGATGAGACTTAAGGAAAGAAATGTTCAAGCAGTATTGGGATTTTATAATAAAGTAAAGCACTTCTAACCTGAACTGACTTCTTAGTCTCTAGACCCACTGTTTCTCTCACGAATCGCATCTGGTATCACTGCATGGGCAAGTGCAAGCACCAACTAAAATGGAAAAACGCACAGACTGCAAAAGCGGGCACTGAGAGCAGTGAGCAACCAGTGATTCCAGAAGTGCATCTAATCCTATTGTGTTTGTTAAATAATCACCAACTAAAAATCATGGATTTGTTAGAAAATAAATTGGAACTTCTGGGTGTACAAATACAGCAACACCAGTTGCCCTCGGCACATTCGAACAACATGTTTGTAACAAATGCTAAAATCAACACTTATTCTACAAAGACATGCAACAAGATTTTCAAATACCTAATATTAAACAAACTTGGCTTTAGTGGTTAACTCTATATCTTAGCATATGGGGTAACAATGGAATAACATTCCATCAATGTTAAAAAACTCAAAATACTCATTTCGTTTAAAATTTAATTATAAAAAGTCACTCATTTCTAACTACAAAGTATTAGAAACAGAGTCTGGGACTTGACAAACAGTACAAGGAGGCCTTTATTTTCGGCTTCCTTTCCATTACTGCTTCCACTTCATTATTTCAGTAACAAATATTATATATCATATTGTATGTAATATGTTTATACCGATGTATGATTGTGGATCAATAAATAGTTATGTTTATGTTAAGCAAAGCTTTTAACATAAATTTTAACATCCAGGCAGACAGGCACAGACTGACAGACGACAAACAGAATGCTTTCTCTGGTTAGTGTCTCCATGTACATTGTTCATGTTACACAAAAAAATACTCTCCATTGGCTCAATCATTTTGTAATCCTAATTTAAAAAACTTACGATCTTCACAATCGGTCTGATGCCATTCTCCATCACGACTCCTTTTCCCCTTTCCTTGAACATGCTGTAGCATAGGCTGCAAAGGAGTGGCACATCTGATCGCCATGTGACCTATTGACCTCCCCATTGCACATGCTCAGAAAGACCTGCTTGTAGAACCATCTATTTGGAACATATTGATGGCTCTGTGTACAGGTCAAAGGTCATTAAGTGCTAGTATAAACATCTATAATTCTTCTTGTTTTTGTTCCGGTTTTGCTTGAAATAATTGCATGACACCAAAAGCATTTGATTAACAATTCAACTGTAGAGATGTATTCACAAAGAGCGGCTTAATTTGACTTACCGTCTTCATTTAGGCACTGCACATTCACATGGTTAAAAGCTTTTGGACATTAACTAGTACTATGGGTGTTAGAGCCAGTGGCGTATCAGGCCTGCCCTTTCTGAGGGGGCAAATTACCCAGGGGGGGGGGCAACCTGCCCCCCCCCTCGCGCCGGTTACGCCACTGGTTAGAGCGCACACTTAAGGATCTGTTTTGAATATGCTTTTTGAATTAAAGATAGGGGAGGCTTGAACCCCCGATATTACTTGACCCAAACTATTGACATCCCGAATTTAAATATGGTGATACTGCAAAAAAATAGACTTTGCTTTGTAGGTGCACCAAGAGATTTCCCACAATAGGTGTCCCTAAAAATGTTGAAAAGTCTGAATTTTTTGCCACAAACCTTAAGTCTCCTCATCAGGTACCAGTCGATTTAGCCCAACCTCGCCAGAGGAGGGTTCAAAGACCGCTTCCCCAAAGTGAGTCGGAAGATAGATTAATTGCCCCCGGGTCAGAAAGATGCAACCGTCCCCCCCCCCCCCACCTCCACCTTCTTTAGTTTTGTCAGATGTTACAACTCTTTTCCTCTTTGGATTAATAAAGGTGGTAGAAGAAAATATGTACACCTGGGCAATTTTGGAAAGAGAGAAATTTCTTTTGTTTATTGAAAAAGGAAAGCCAATACCGGAGGAGTATAAGGCCGTGCGTAAACTCCCCAACTTGGCTCCAGGCTGCCAATTTTCAGTCATAGCCAGGACTGAGATAGATTCCATGAACAAGGTGCACGATTTAGCGTTCATGAGAGTTTACGGGATGACTTACAAACCAAAGTTATCCCCGACTGGTACATTAATTGAGGAGGAGAAGGCGAAGGCGAGAAGAAAATTAAGCAACAGAATGTCCACCAGCCGACTGGATGCGGCTAGAAAACGTCTTGAAGAAGAAATGGAGAAGAAAGAGGCAAAGAGGGCTGAACTTCTAGATTTGAAACGTCCACCTACAATACAAAAACGTAAGGAGAAAAGTCTCGCGAGCCGCCGAGAAAAGTACATAGGCCGGCGAATAGTATACCCGGCCTCACCCTCAACTTGGGGGTTGACACCGCAGGCAACGCCCGGTACAACATGACAACAAAGGCAGTACGAATACGATCAGCAGCACGCCAGGGCAGGTTTGGAAGGTACCGACCATAGGCAGAAGGCCGTAAGCAGTAGCTTACGCCACATAACCAAACGGCTCTTTTCAGAGCCACCCATAAAACAAAAAGAGAGATCCCCCTAAGTGTCCCATAAGCCGTCAATTGTTGTTTACGTTCGATTTGCTTATAAATAAAGGCCATTTTGGGTACTTTGATTTTCGAAAGAGCATCTAGCTTATTTGACTACGACGATAAGTTATAGACCAGTTAAGTCCTTTTATAATCTCAGGTTTGTTTTAACTACTTAGTATTAACATGGGCCGTAGGTTCTTGTAAAAAGCCTGCGGAAGCACCCAACATGCAAGCAAACATTGACAGCGAATCACGCACTATACGTAAAGTACAGGCTAGAGACAAGGAAAGAAAGTCTTCTGGTTGACAAAGCACAAAAATTCATAAAAAACCCTTTCGGACTATAAACTGTCTGATATTGAAATCATTGCGTTAGGTAAAGGTCTGAACTATATTTCCAATCCAGCGGAAAAAACCTAAAAAGAACAAGATTATGAAGCTAGGCAAATAAGTTGCTAGAACTATGCGTGTCAGATATCACGCAGCAATTAAAGGTTGGGGTTCAAGAAATAAATTAGGAACCCGCCAAGTGGAACCGGGTCTCACGCCTAGTTTGGCGTTAGAAGATTATTTGGAGGGCGTGAAATCAGAACTAACACGATCCCGATTCGACAATGCAATCCAATATGAGCAAAGCAGAGACTCAAGCAGTTAAGTCTCTCAGTAATAACCATTAGAGCACTCTATGTAACAAAAAGTCGATAAGGTTAGGTGAATTTGTGTAATGTCTAGGGATCCGATTATATCAAAGGGGATTGAGACAACTAAATGACCCGAAAATCTTACCTTAGTTTAGATAATGACATCACAAAGAAATGTGAAAATGGTTAGTGACCTGAGTAGGGATATGTTTAGGTCGAAAGAATCGACAAAGGGTGAGCGGACTATTTAGACCCAGTAACTAGTTTCGAGAACAAAAATCCGGGTGTTTTTATGACATAAAAGCAGTTAATCCGGAATGGCAAGTTGTGGGAGACCCCGTGTTTTCCTCATGCGGGGGGCCCACTGAATAGATAGTGAATTTTTGGACTTTCTACCTCCTACCGGAGGTTAAAAAATAACCAGCTAAACTTAAAGACACGGCTGATACAATTAGGAAGGTAGAAAACTTAGTCCTTCCTGGAAGATGTTATAATCGCGAGCATAGATGTAGTAAGCATGTTACGCCGTGCCGCCGGAAGAAGCTTTTGAAAATAGGCAATGGAAACTTTGGCGAAATTGGATCCATGAGCATACGATTCGCCCATTGCCAAATTTACGATTTATGAGGAAACTGTTGGAAACTTGGCTCTACCGTACTGCTTTTGAATTCAACGGGAAATTCTAATTGCAGGTATCTGGATGTCAATGGGTCTTAAGGGTCAAGTCTAGCTTATGGTGCTTTAGTAGTAAATTATAAAATTGTCCACAGATATGAACATGGACGATAGAATAGTCTCATTCCACATATACATGGACGACTCCCTATGTGTTGTGGTCTGGCTCTATGCAAGAGTTGGAAGCGTTTATAGCCACAAATCACATAATAGAAAATCCGTCAATTAAATTTACGTACACAGCTTCAAGAGAAGAAATACAATTCCCTAGATTAGTTAAAGAAGTAAAGGAAATAGGTTCAGTACATCGAAAGTTCTCGATGTCAATGCTTTACAAACTACAGAGACATGGTGTTATTTGGACAGGAACTCATGTCATAGCCATCAGTTTTTAGGGATTTCTAAAGGGTGAATTAATAAGACATGCACGTAACAGTACTAACAGGAAAAGTACGAAAGAAAAAGAAAGCAGTATTACAGAGAAAGTACTGGCTAGAGCTCCGAGGCTACAGTTGCAAGAAATAGAAGCGGCTTCCAGGGAAGTGGATTTTAACGAAGACAAAGGTTCATCGCCATTCAGAAAGACAACGCGATTGAAAGTTACCATTAGTCTTTTAAAAACTAACAACTATTCAAAGACATGAGCAAAGATATCAAAAATGCATTCTAAAACATGTTTTTTTAGGAAAAATTATTTTGTTTTTTTTTTTTCAGTCCAAGATATCGGAGGGGAGGCAGTGGTTAGGGCAAAATTAAAAGTTCAGAACACCGAGGACCAAAACACAGAACAGGAACACGAGCAAGAACGACCAGGTTCACCTCTCTCACCAGGCGTCAAGGATTTAGAAATGGAAAGTAGGGGGTTCAATGATTCTTTTTTCCAGTTTATAGTCCGTCTGAAAATGATCTTGAACCACCCCGATCACCAACACCCCCCAGGTTACTGTTGGATGAATTAGGAGAGTAGTGCTTTGTGACGGTCTAAGTCAAAGAAAATGAATGATTAGTAGAAAATATTATCGGCCTAATTGGTAAGGTTACACCGCACGAAAACAAACGGCTCTTTTCAGAAGCCACAAAAATCACAGAACAGAACTTGTGGAGTAGCCACCTCCACAGGGAAGTGGTGTAGTTTCGGTAGAAAATCTTTGTTTCCGAGGCACAGGGCGTTAACACGCAACTGGGCTTTATAAAGCAGTTTGGTAGCCAAGAAGCTAATCGAGGGGTAGGCACGAATTGGGCCTACACGTAACTAAACATCTCCGGGGAGGCAGTAGCCATACCGCGGCATGAAAAACACAATGTGTGTTTTTGCTATATGAAAAGCGGAGGCATGGGTAAGGGAGCAAATCCCACACACAAGCAGTGCAAAATGATGAAGGACCCGCAATGGAGTCCAGAAACGCGTCTTGATCGCGCATGCTTAGATAACTACTTAGAATAGGTGTTTCGAGTTAGAAAATTGTAATCGTATCGGGATATAGTAGTACACATGTTTTTAGGCCACTTTAGTCACATGTTGTTTTGTGTATATATATTTGTAATGTTATTAATGGTTGTGGTATAGAATATAGTCGCACCTTAGAACGTCTATTTGGTTATGTGCTTAAGTTTTTATGGTTGTTTTTCCACAATAATGTTCGGTAGATAGGCCGGGGACCCGTTTCAGTCCACCGAAACAAATTTAAACGGTATTTTCAGAGCCACCAAAACATCACTTAAAAATCAAATAACAGCCAAACACTTTATTATTTTGGAACCAAGATAGGGCCAAGTCACTGTATTATAATTACATAATAGGAGGGTGATATATGGGATTCTGTTTTCTAGAACAGAGACCAAACCAACAAAAAAAATAATTAAACAGGACAGTTCCAAGGCAAGGTAGCCATGTCAATAGGATTACCATTTTTTCATTAACACGAGTAAACCAAGACGGAATGTCTTCCTAAATTCTTGGATAGTACAACTTAGTTCGAGAAGGTACGGAATAAATTGCATAGATTTATAGCAAACACATGTATACAAATAAGGCCTAATTTCCAAGCAAAAAATAAATATCACAGGGAGTTCTGTGGAAAACCATAACACGGGTTACGACACAAAAAATTATTCACACCACTAGAATATACATTTTAGATAAAGATAGGGTTAAATTATATATATATCTTTTAGGGCGTAGTTTCGCTAATAGGACAAAATTCAGACTGGATGCAGGTTCCGTTCGGTACCCGTCGCCCCACTCTGAAAATATGTTTTATTTCTTAGACCCAAATAGGATCTAAATAATTGTAAGTAAAGAAGGCATAGTTTCGTCTATATAGACAAAATTCAGACTGGATGCAGGTTCCGTTCGTACCCGTCGCCCACTATAAGGAATTTGGGAATTAAACTTTTCAACTCAAACTCAAAGAGATCAAGGGATTGCAAATACCTAGGGTCCAATGTTGCCGACAGCAGAAAGACTACGTCATGCATAGGACAAAAAGCTTGAATGCCTGCAATAAACACTACACACGTATGCAATCTGTATCTCCAATTCAACAAAGCTGAAGTTCTTTATAGTCTGTATAGAGAGTATCCTGCTACTCCCATTTGGGGTAATGTTGAAGCTTCTCGCGGCGGCCCTGTTAATGTAATCATTCAAATGTTGTGGCTAACTGATTCAACACTTAAAGTCCAAAACATAGTGTTTTAAAACACACAGTGAACTCTTGAAGACCCACCCTCAATTCTAGGCGGCCGAGCTACTCACAGAGGAACGTTCCTTATGGCCAGCACCAAGTTTGTATCCTGCAGCTGAACGGTGAGGGTCTCACCCATGCTAAGCGTGACTTTCATTATGTATTGAGCTCCCAGGCGAGAACAGATTTGTTGAATATATCCGCCTCCTCCAAGAAACTCAATGCGAATCTGAAGAGAAGTGCCTAACGAAGTTTGACTTATTTGCTTCATTCGCACAACAAGCCTGGTGATCGTGTCCTAGGTTTTTGTGTATAGGCGACAAGCGGATGTAGAGTGTGGATAACCCTGCATCTCATGAATTAGTCGATTCCAGTGGATAATAGAATTGAAGCCAATGGGACCCCCCTTCATGAATTGGACATTTATAAGTCACACAGCCTGAGGCTAGACTTCAACTCCCGTCAGTAGTTCAGCGGAGCTCCTTCGTCTGGGAGATTTCAAACTGTAGAAATACAGTATGGGGATACTCCAACATTGTCAAGAATGGCAAAGCGGCTCTTGGATGGATTGAAGACCAAGAACTCCAACTGCTGTTTGATAGTAAGGATACCACCTACCTTCTATTCAAGCAGTCATGGGACATGACTGTCCCGACCTGTAAACAGTCACCAGCGACATTCGATCTCGCTGTTCCAGAACGGTCCTCCTAGATTTCCTAGTCAGGTCATTGCCCTATCATGGTCACCAGTGACATCACGGTCACGCTGTCTACAGTCTCTACAGAAAGAGATGGAATTTCAGGACAGCCAACTGCGGCCAATGTTCAAACAATCGCAGCGAATGTCATCCACGCTGCCAGACCCGGCTTCATCTAACATCAACGATGCATATTCTGATTCTGCTCCATGCTCCATCAGCAGCGAAACATTCCATTCCAGAGGCAGAAGGAATCCCTACACCCCTGTTGGGAAAGGAATGCGAAGTTAATACAAAGGGATTGTAATACAACTGCGATACTGAGAGAATAGCAAAGGGACACCAGCTACTGGATCGCTTGGCAAAGGACGCCACAATATGGGAGGAGATATGTCCAATATTAACTTTACCCACTCAAGCCGAAGGCCTGGAACACCATCAACAAGCTCATCGGGCGTAGCTGTTCAGCTGAAGCAGTGTCCTGTCTCTGCAAATTCCATCGATTCAGTACTTGTTCAACAATGGGAAGTGGCAAGACCACACTCACAGGCGGGTGTCCACTCTCGTGCTGTTAATGCAGAGATTAAACAGCTCCTACAAACCCTACACCGTCAAGCCCCATGTCCCAACCATTCACTACGATGCGATCACCGAAGCAATTAAAAGTTCTCAAGAATGGGAAAGCTCCTGGCATGGACAACATCCATATCAGACTTCTTTAAGAATATGGCCACCCCCGACGCTGTGCGATGGTCTCCAACTCTTCAAAGGAGGTCATTGCCATCCTGAAGCCCAGAGAAACCAGCAAATTACCCCAGAGTTACAACCCATCTCGCTACTAGCTCACATCTTATAAGCTGCTGATCGACCCCTGAAACTCAGTAAGATCAATGATACGGTCGAGGCAAATTTACCCGCACCCAAGCTTGATTTTGAGAGGTAAATCAACAACTGATCAGATAGACTAGCACGACTAGTTCAATATGATACCGAGACAGCCTTCAAGAAGTCCGGAGTTTGGAGGAGTCCACTCACAGACCTAAACAGCTGCGTACGATTACATCTGGCACCGAGGTCTCTATCTACCTCAAGCTACTCAATATCGCCTTAGTGTCTAAGCTTGGGCTTGTCAAGTTCATTATGCCTCTCATCCAATACCGATCTTTCGTCCTGGGAGACATCAAATGGGCCGCAGTAGAAGCGCAAACTTCGGAATTGGTGTCCCACAAGGTTCGGTCCTGTCTGTCCTGGCACCCATTCTCTTCAACATCTACGTCTCAGATATGCCAAAGGGAGATTGTTCGCATTACTCCTACGCAGACAACATGGCACTTGGAATAGCTGCTTGATTGCTTTGAGTCCTAGAACATTGTTGCGAAAGACCGAAACTCACTGTAAGCCAATTTCTTCCATCCACCGATGGCACTTTAAACTCAGCAAACCCAAGACCGTCAGCTCTGTTTTCCCGTTCAAATCAATGCGCAAAAAAGAGAACTAACATCACTCTAGATGGAGAAAAACTTCACATACCCACCACCGAGTACCATTGGCGTCACATTGTACCGCAGCCCTTACTTTCAATCAACACACCAGGCAAGTCGCTGCAAGACGCTCTTGGTGTCCACCTCCACTCAGAGGCTCGCAGGAACGGATGGGGTGCATCCTTTTGACACCTTACATAATCAACTGTTGCCTTGGGCAGACGCACCCCGCTGAATACGCTTGCCCCAGTATGGAGTCACAGCGTACTTCCCACAAGATTGATTCGTTCTGATGATGCAATGAGCTTGTTAGTGGTTGCCTTTTGGCGACGCTGTAGAATATCTTCCAATTCTGTCTGGCATAGCTCCTGCAACCTTAGGAGGAACCTTAAGACGATCAAGCTCGCCAAGAATGTGATGAACCTGGTAGACTAATCCCCCACCAACACCTTTGAGGATCAGAGATTCCCGGAATCAATTGCCTACCAAATCCATGACACTGCAGTCACAGATCCCTATCGATCATTCCTGGATCAATGACAGATGGTAGAGCAATGGTCATCCTCTACTTTGAACCTAAATCAGTTGTGGAAGCCCATCTGCAAAGCCCAAAGGCTGTGACCTCGATAGGAAAGCATATGGGTCAACCTCAACAGACTAGAACTGGCGTTGGTCGTACAAAGAACTTCCGTCACAAGATCGAGTGGAACCTGCACCAAACTGCGATTGTGGAGAGCCACAAACCAATTAGCCACATCATAGACGAGTGAGGTCTACAAAGTCCCCAGAGGAATTCCAGGCCTGACAACCTTAGATGTGAAACTACAGCTAGTAAAGACGGATCTTCCACGGTTGATTGGAATGGCACAACGAAACGACACGATAGAGAGTATCCTGTAATATGGAGATCGGAGACCTGGACCATGAAGAAAAGAGTACAGGAAAAGACTCCTTATGCGAGTACAAAAATATCCTGCAGTGAGCACTAGACCAAGGCACAAATAGAGTATCCCTCTAATTTCATCCACTGTTGCTCACTGTCACCCAATTGCTGGTCACTGTCATCGTGCAAAGGATAAAGTAGTTTGGGACGTCACATGTTGGAGGGTAACATGCCCAAATAGGGGTCATTTCCCCCTTTAAAATACATGTACATACATGGTATGTGATTGCTCGAGACTCCAGCAGGATCCCTTGAAGACATCACAAACTAATGACAGACCCCCATGGGAATATTAGGCACTACAGGGTAAAAAGCATCTCTGCTGCGGAGATAGACAAAATTTGAAATTTCTCATTTCCCAAATGGAGCAAAAAAGAAAATTCAATTTTTTTTAATATTGAAAATATAAGCAATCAAAATCACTTTGTTCACTTCAAGACATTTCTGTGGGCAAATACATGTTAAGAAAATCTTTACCTATACTTTGCTGAAATCCGCCTGCAAGCGCCATGACCTGAATTCTTCAAGTGAAACTGCCGGGCTCATCTCAAACCGACGAAATCAAATATTGGGGCCACAGCCCCCTGCCCCCTCTAGCTATGCCACTGGCTCCCATTTAGGGATCTTGGTGCAACTGTTTTTTTCCTTTTTTTTGTTTTTGGGTCAACCTGTGAGATTGTTTCAGATCCTAATATTTTTTGGGGCATGAAAAAAACAAAAAAGTATTAGTTCGGGCAAATTGGTTAAGATAAGGCTGGGCCGGGGTCACAGACGTCAATATAACCGAGACCCACAGATTCTCCCCAAACGGCATAACCAAAATCGAGGTGCCTAAAAGCATTACAATGAGCATACGCACTTCAATATCATAGTTTTGGGCACCACCATATTTGGGTTATGTATCGTCGTATTTGGAAAGTCCTTATGCATATTTATCACACGTGGGTATGTTACGTTCATCACACTTAATGAGTGAAAACAACAACAACTGATGCCACATGCTATCACTCGGACTCAAATATCTCTTTTCCTGACCAAAATTAACAGGGTCATTGGGAGACTTTTTGTGCATTAGGAATGCAGGAATCTTTTTAGAGGCATGGTTTCTTCCATCGATTGGTTTTCGCATAATTATTGCTGAAAAATCGGCCGATCAGACAATAGAACACTGGGGAAATGCAACACTGAGGGGACATCAAGCCATCGGTCCCATGTGAATGGCTAATCATGCCTGTTCATGCAATCGCTGCTAGTTTTGATTAAGAGTAGGGTGGAACCCCTAGCTGTCCCAAATTGTCCTGGAACCCTGTGCATCATTGGAAAATAGTGTCTGAACACTGGATGATCTACCCAGGCTAAAAAAGACATAAATAAATAAGAGCTAGGTTAAAGGCTGATTCAGAGATTTTTCGATGAGGGCGCACTCAATTTTCAAACAAATCATGTTTTTTACATATACATAATGCTTGTCTATATACTAATCACTGTTTGAAATAACTAAGCTCAAATCGAAGTCCTTCATAATCATATAGAAAATCACAACTTTGTTATAAAATTCCGGATCCGGAATTTTTGTTATACACGGTATCCTATGGCACTGTTATACTGTGCATAAATGCTTACTGCATGAACACGAAATATCCAATTCATCTCTAACTTTGGAATTAAGCATTTTCAGTGATTATCTTTAGTTCTAGATGATAAGTTTTTAATTACTACACAAAAAATACAGCAAGTAAACTTGCGCGATCCCCCTGGCAAGATGGCAGTATACACAAGGTGGTTAGTTGGCACAGTTGACCTTTGACCTTGGTATGTGACCTTTGACCTTGGTATGTGACCTTTGACCTTGGTATGTGACCTTTGACATCATCCACATATGAAGGAACCCCTATTGCACCTTCACCCCAAGTCTGTTTAAATCGGACTTAAACTTTTCGAAGGAGACGCGAAAAACGAAAAGCTAACCAAACTGGAACACACATACATACATACACATACATACACATACATACGGACATGAGCACCCTCGCAATATCCCCCTCTGCTTTCAAGCCAGGGGGATAAAAATTACATAATTCAAAATCTCTGCATCAGCCTTTAATCAGAGCCAAAGAGTATCCTCTCACCCGTGGAAAAGATTGTCGTTCAGTAGACTGCCATTTGGTTTTTGGCCAATTTGCGAGCAATTGGATCTTTCTGACATACGACGCCACCTCTAAGCCACGGTGGATCTTTCCTGGTTTGTGTTCCATCTGCCAGGTTCAGCAGTCTGCACCCCTTTATTGTATTCTTTAGCGTTATCCTTCAAATGTCATGCTTGCCATAATCCCCCGTTTTTCTCTTCATTGAAATCACCACATAATCCTTGACCTGAAATAATATATAAACAAAAAAGAAATTGACATCATGGGTTGTTCAATATTTGCTACAGGCACTGACACACCCTGTATTAAGACCAAACTGCCGTTTATCTCAGGAAAAAATTGTGGTATTGTATTTTTGGTTGAAAAGGCCATGTAGAAACGCAACAGCTTTATAAAGGTGCAACAAGAGATTTCAACATATCAGGTGTCGCCTAAAAAATCGAAAATACTGATTTTTGCCCTGATGTGAAAGCTTTCCATCAAAATAAAACTACTGAAAGATTAAGCTAGAAATGTTTTCTTTGTTACAAAATTTGGAAATTTCTAATTTTGTATAACGAAATTCAGCCCATGTTTTGTATATTGAAATATGCAAATGCAAATGGTCGCCCGCAAGCGGAGTGCCCATCTCTGTCTTTGGCGTGTTGATCCAGACTTCCTCAGCTAATGTTGCTGTGGGGGGTTAGCCACTCCTCCCGCCGCGATCTGTTTTGCATTCCCACTATATGGGCCGGTAACCCAATTATACTCCTGGGTGTAAAGAGGCAAGCGAGGTTAAGTGCCTTGCCCCGTTGCACAATACCCATTGGCGACAAGCGGGGCTCGAACCCACAACTTGTGCTTTAATGAGGCGGAGCGCTGGATCCACTGCAACCACCTGTGCCCCCCTTTGAATATAAGCAAATAAGATCACCTTTCCTCTCTTTCAGGCATTTCTGTTAGCCAAATACAAGGTAAGAAATTGAGTGTCTAGTCTATATGAATTACTACGGTGTATGACACAATATTTTGGGTGCCTCAAAATCGCTTGTTTTCCGCCTTTAATTGCATTTTTGTTTACAGAAGGTACAAATGTAACCACTTAAGTGTTTTCTGACAAATTGATTAAATTTATTAGATTTATTAAATAACAACCCTTTAAAGAATTAGTTATAAATTGAACAGTTTTCAGTATAGTTGACCGTGTCAACTTTTATAGGTGCTTGTTTTCCGATCGCCTCTGGGACCCCCTGATTTAACCGGAAGTAGTATAAATTTTGATATCAGATGAAAGGCCATAATTTTCTCATTATCATCCTGAAATTTCAGCTTCCAAATCCACTTCTTTGCAAAGATATAAACAAGAAACTGTCGTTTTAGTGGTTAACCATCAATATTAGCATAGGGCCTTGCAATGTGCATTATCGCTTCTATTATCAAAACTGCAAGTTTGTTTCCCACGATACTTGATAGTAAGTGTATGCAGGTGCCAGGCTCTCATATCAAGTGGAGAACAAGATACACATAAATCGGAACACCCACCTTTAAGAGTATATTTGTTATTTTATAGTATTTTTCAAAATATTCCATACGGCGATGTATGTCGACATGAGGATTATCGACGACAACCCTGTCCTATGTTGAATGATTTTGTATTAAATATAGACGGCTTCTCGCATGGTCTAGCAAACTTAACCCTCTAGGCACTACCTGCCTATCTATCATCATCTAAGCACTATTGTGATTGGTTACTTGGAAGGCAATATCATGTAATGAGCAAATCAGAAATACTATAAGAATGGTGGTATGGTTTACACAGAGATATAGAAGCACTATTTTGATTGGTTTCTCAGAGAGCTATCTCACAATACACTTCTAGAGCTAGGATATCTATTGTCGAAGGCGTGCCATTATTTTTCACGAATCCTTGGCAGTCCAAGGTTATCTTGATAACCCTGCATGCGAGAAGAAAAGATTTAGATAACCTGCACATGAGAACAAAAGATTTAGATAACCTGCACGTCAAAACAAAAGATTTAGATAACCTGCACGCGAGAACAAAAAAAAGATTCTCTCCACTGTTGTTTTCCTTGCAAGAACTAGAAACACAGAGCGATATATTGCATGCATATATGCATACAGATGTATGCATACGCTTGCATTGACTTTTCCCTGGTGAAAGCACATGAACAATTCACATGCTAAGGTACTTGAAAATATCAAAGCCAGAATGTCCATTACCATAACCTCCCAGGTTATGTGGCTTTACAAACGGGAAATGAACACTACTAACTTTATTCACAAGCCCATATAGATGACAATAGGAATATAATTTCTGTGGTGTTAATAAAAGTCCTCTACCAGAAATTAATATTGCTCTTAATCTACGGTTAGTGTTGTACTACATCGGAGTGATTGCCGATGGGTAGCCTATATGGTTATAGACTAAATGGTATGAGACCAATTGGAGTTAGATAAGGTCTTAGACCATTGGGGAATAGACCAAATGGCAAGTCACCCTGCAAAGGTCATGACTTGCATGTTATAGTGCCCTCTATTGACCAATCTTCATAGTGATTTGTGCAAACAACATTCTACAGAAAAAACTAGAATTTCGCGATTATTGACTTTCATGCTCGCTATATTCAAAGAATAAAAGCTGTGGGCTGCTCCATGACCTTTGACTTTGGCACATGACCTTTGACCTCATCAACATATGAGTGATCCCATGGTGCACCTATGACACAAGTTTGGTTCTAACTTTTCAACTTTTCAATTGAGGTCAATTTTACATTTTTAAACTATTTTTTTTAACTTGACCTCACATGACCTTTGACCTTGGCACATGACCTTTGACCTTGGCACATGACCTTTGACCTTGGCACGCAGGTACAGACCGATCATAATTAGTCAGGATTGTGACTAGCAGATGCTAGATGCACCTCCTCGAATCGTCGCTTGATATGCTCGGATACGTTGGGACTCGTGCGTGCACGATCGACACTGTGGAAGCGACTGTTGACCGGGTGACTTCTTTTCGAGGTCAAGGGTCACTGTCATGAAAACATGAAAATAGTGAATTTGCATGTCAATGGTACGATCTAAATTTCACCCTTTTCTGATATTCCTTGTCAGGCCAGCTTCGGTAGAGATTTTTGCAGAAGGGATTCAGCTACTCATTTATACAGGGTGAGTAAAAAAAAACTTGACCCTGATTGTGTGCCACATTTTTAATTTCTAAACAAATTATATCTAAAATATGTGGTATCATCTGAAAGCTTAGTTCATCATCTTTAATTTGCTGCAAAGAACATTCACATTGGTTAGGTATAGACCGAGCTACAGTAGTTTGAATCAAGTAGTCAGTTTTGCACTCTGTCCACGGATTCACATTAAAATGAACGGCGTTCAGCGAAGTAAATCAGTGTCCAGAAGAAAATGGGGCTATTTATTGACTGCAGAATAAATGTGACTATTTAACCCTACAAAATTCAGTCACAATTTACCATCGATGCCATCTTAACATTTCTACATCCTTATCACTCATAAAAATCATTTGAAAAATAAATTACCATGATAGATGTATCAGTTTCTGGATGAGTTGAATGAATCATACAATATGAAGGAACAGACATCGGTGGCAACCTTTTGAGGTTTATTGTCTATTGTCAATATTGTCTATATTTGTAGACCAAAATATGCCACACCTTGGAAAATAGGTGGTTCAAATTATCACTGATTTTTACACCTTTAAGATACCACTTTATTTGACATAAACATAGACATGCCCTTTTCATTATTTTGGGGAGTCATTTGCTTAGTTGGCCGCCGTGTATTCACATTGGAATCCGTGGATGGGGTAAAAGCTGACTACTTGATTCAAAAGACTGTAGCTCTGCCTGTACTTATCCGATTGAAATTATCTTTACAGCAAATTATAGATAATAAAATAGGCTTTCCAATGATACCATATATGTTAGATATATTTTATTTAAAAATTCAAAATGGCAGACACAATCAGGGTCAAGTTTTTTTTACTCCCCCTGTATAAGTAACTCTTCAGAAAAGTGAAAGATCGCAAAATGATCAACACTTTTCCGCCTTCAAATTCAACCAAAACATCGATCTTTTTGGAATGTAGTCTCGTTCCAGTACTTGGTGGGTGGCACAACGGGCTCATGGTAATTATTCGCAGTATACGTTCCGCAGGACACCAATAAGTCCTGATAAAAAGACTATCTCTTACACCGATGTGAAAGTACACGCCATTTTAGCCTGGATTTGCTGTGTTTACCGAAGTTTACCAGGGAATGAGTTTACAGTGAACTGCGTAAGTGCATGACCCCACCATCTCCATCAGCCAATAAGCTGTTGAATTTCATTAGTATGTACCTGCGTCCTTGGTCAGTTGTGAAGTGGTGAGAGACCAAAGTCGCAGGGAACCAGCGTAGATCCCATGGTGCATCTATAACACAATTTTGGTTCCAATTGAACTTCAACTTTTTCAATGAGGTCATTTTTTTTAAAATTAACATTTTAGTGCACATTTTAGTGACACACTACATCACCAATTGCAATATGGTCCTGCCAGTTATAGCTGGAACCACAAAAAAACAAGAATTACACACAGCGTGTAATTCTGATGGCTCCCACACGTGGTTTAATCAACTTTTATTGAAATATGTAAATAAGCGCATGGATATTCAATACCTGTCCAAAAAGTATACAGCACATGACTCATCATGTTCTAATCACACCGTGCCATGTTTGAAGTTTCATTGACTAATTTCGTATTCAGTTTAGTCGTGGAAGTGGATTTAAGGATCTAGTAAGACCTCCACACCGCTCTTGGACAAAAGTGTTGGCACACTTTTCTTACTGCAACACAGTAAACTCCTCTCCCCCTCTTCCCCCGGAACAATAAGGCTTTTCACATCTGAGAGTTGTGAACGATCGACTTTTGCAATTGCGATCGCTGTCGGAGACTTCAAACCAAACCCAGCCACCAAATTCATATAATACTTAGCAAACTCTGACACACTATCACTCTTGTGATTCCTCAAATAACAGCACACATTTGTCCCAATAATGCACGTCGTAAGAGTCTCTCTGCCCATTTGGTTTGAATTCCTTACTCGTCCGTTCAATTTCATAACATAAAACTCAAAATTCTGTGGCGGAAACAAACAAACCAAGGTGACAAGTCATATCATTAAAAGATGGCCCCTGTACCTCAGCATTAAAAAGTCAACTACAACCACTGGCCGTTAAATGCCTCAAAAAGAAGTATTTCTTGAGAGCAAGCAAGCCATTAAATCCTTTCTTTGGAAAACTTTTACATCGAACTAAGGCGCTAATAGCGCATTCGCGTCTAGTATTCAGAAAACGTCTGCACTAGTCTTCAAAAATGGCAATCGACTCGCAAAAGTCGATCGATCGCTGTCCTCATTGTGAAAAAACCTTAATTTGAAACTGAAATGTGTTACAGCACGCCTAACAACACTCAACTTTGATTGGTGGGGGAGGGGAGTTTTATGGATTGCAAAGCTTCAAGCTTGATACAAAAAGTTTCACTTTTCACACACCTTCAAAAACGGTTTGAATATTCGATGTGAAAGAGCATAGTTCACAGATGTCCAATAGTTTTATCAAAATTGAGGCCTCCATCCAACAGGGCATCCTCATCTGCATGATCACACGGCCTCCATCCAGCAGGCATCCATCCATCTGCATGACCACACAAGGCCTTCCATAAAGCATCATCCATCCATCGGCTGATCACACAGGCCCCATCCCAATCAGGCATCCACCCATCGCATGATCACAGCAGTCCTCCATCCAATCCAGGCATCCACCCATCTGCAGGATCACACAGGCCTCCGTCCAAGCAACATCCCCCATCTGGCATGATCACAAACGGCCTCCATCCAGCCGGCATAATCCATCTGCATGATCACGACAGGCATCCATCCAAGCAGGCATCCATCCACGCAATGATCACACAGGCCTCCATCCAACAGGCATCCTCCATCTGCAATGATCACACAGGCCTCCATCCAAGCAGGCACCATCCCATCTGCATGATCACACAGGCCTCCATCCAAGCAGGCATCATCCATCTCTGCATTATCACCAAGGCCTCCATCCATCTTGCATGATCACCACAGGCCTCCATCCCAAGCATGCAATCCCTCCATCTGCAATGATCCCAACGGCCTCCATCCCAGGCTAGGCATCCATCCAATCTGCCAATGATCACACAGCCTCATCCAAGCGAGGCATCCCCCATCTGCATGATCACCCAGGGCCTCCACCAAGCAGGCCAACCATCCATCTGCATGATCACACAGGCCTCCATCCAGCATGCACCATCCATCCTGCACATGATCACACACAGGCCTCCATCCAAGCAGCATCCATCCACATCTGCATGATCCCCACCAAACAGGCCTCCATGGCCAAATACAACATGACACTTGACCCTCCCACCATGGTTTTAGGGCAAAAATCTTGTTTGCCATCTATTAAATATCCTAAAATTTGTACAATATGCAATTATGAAATCTGTAAATGTGGTAATTTTTGCATGTGTAATTTTTTTCGTGCTTGCTGCAATTTTTTACCATTTTCACTTGTTTTTAAATTTGCTTTTTTCCTTTTCCAGCTACTCCTACATATGCCTTACTCACAAGATTTTGTGCATTTCTAGTTTCGCGCTAGCTCAGATGTGCGCCAAAAGACGTGAAAATAATCGTCCATTACCAATTCCTAAGAAATGGAATAGCGGTAAGGAAGCATACATTGCGATGGAATACTCCCCTCTCCCTCCCTTTATGGTCCAGAGTAAATTACAGCCTGAAGAGGCCCAGTCCCATTTCCAACCGTCACGCTTCGGACCTACAGTACGGAAGGTGCCTCTCCCCCTCTCCTCTAAATTTAACGTTAGCTATCACAGTCCGCAACAGTTCGCTGTAGCTGACCACACTTCCCCGCCAACGCTCATATTCCTCCATCGCCATCCATACTGCGGATGCAATGAAGATGGAACAATAATGCCTTAAACTTAGGCCCGTTATTTGTATCATTTTTTAAAATGGTAACGCTTTACCTAAGAACCTTATAAAAACAGTTTTTAAAACTAAGTCTAAATTTGTAATCTTGACTCAAAGACAACATCCAACAATTGGTTTATGTGTCCAGATTCATCACAATAACATTTTTGGACTCATCATGCACTGATGTTGTAAAAAATTGTCCAAAAATTGAACATTATTTAACACCACCCTATATATAACATCTTATCATGTATTGCATTAACTTACGTATACTTCTTTCTCGCCACCCGCACCAAATCAAATCCAAGGACACCGCCTGCTTCGAAGTTAAGCGTGGGTTTGTCATAAGCCAGTTGGAGAGGTCCACAAACCAGACACTAAAGAGTTGTTATGTTCCAACCCTGGAATAGACTGCGCCAGTATGTAGTTACCCGATCCTCGGAATCTGCCTTGGCTGCCGTCAAAAGTTGTGACGAAGCTGTGCAATCGGCCGTTCACGGAACAGGTTGACGGACAGCCAAAATTTGTACAATCCCATCTTGCTCCCTTGCATGTACTTTGGAAAACAATATAAAATGCATTTTTATAGAAATACACTCATTTCATTAAAAAAGAATCAATTTCAAACAAAAAAATATGTGGTATGGACAAATTGCAAGCACTTTCTTTGGGTTCTATAACATGGTATGGGTATAATACAGAGTGTCCCAAAAAACCTTTACCTTAAATGCACCCACAATTTCAAGTCTTTAATAAATATTTTTACAATTATTTATACCTTTATAAAAGTATAGTTTGAGGAGGAGGGGATGTCCAAAGAAGACATGGAAGAAGCAAGTGGAGGAGGAGAGGGGAGAGGAGATAAAGGGGTTTTTGGGCGGGGGGGTTGTTGAGGATGGAGGATGCATTGAATCGGTTGAAATGGAAGGAAGGAGTAAGGGTGGTTGCTGCGAATGTGAGGTGAATCCGGCCACGCCCGTTGACACGGACAAAACCGGATTTAAAACTTAAAACTAGTTTATTAGCTTTTCAAAACAGCAAACACCGTTGAATTCAGATCCCAAATGACTGGGTTGTTCATCTTTGAATGAAATCTGTTTTTTTTTTACTTATAACACAGACAGACTTTGTTTTACACACATTAGCATGCATTTTTATGATACGTTATGTTAAAGACAGCTGTCAGTGTTACAAGTATGATAATATCATTATTCGAAACATGTGCATGAGCCGAGGCTTGAGCCAGTAACCAATGGCAACTAACATGCACAACGGCAGCGAACAATTTGCTTTCGATGCTGTTCGGGTCTTTTGCTTTAACTGTACCAGCTAGATGTTAAACAAGAATTACGGAGTATGTAATTAAAGGTGCAACAGATTTCAAATAACGGGTGTCCCTAAAAATGTGAAAATTCTGATTTCTGCACTTGTATGAAGCATTCTATCAAAAATACCCCCATCTGAAAGGATTAAGCTGAGAACTGTTTCTTTGGTACAAAAAGAGTGAAATTTCCAATTTCATATAGGAGCAAATAGGAAATTTAGCCTGTTTTCTATTGAAATATAAGCATATACAAATCGGCTTTTGCTTTCATTTTAAGTTATTTCCGTAGCTAAATAACAGGTAAGGAATCTATCGAGTATCTAATCTATATGAAATCACTTCGTATCACAGAAAATATGGATGACTTGAAATCTCTCACTGCACCTTTAAGATGGCCCCACAACTGTGGTTTAATCACATTTTATTGAAAATACGTAAATAAGCTAATTAATATTCACAACCTGTCTAAAGAGTACACAACACATGACCTCATCATGTTCTATCGCCATGCCATGTTAGAAGTTCATTGACTATTTGGTTTAGTTGGTAAAGCGGATTAATGAATTTTCTTGAAAATATGCTGATGAGCTCATTAATATTCAAAACCTGTGCAAAAAGTATACAGCACATGACCTCATCATGTTCCATCACCAAGCCATGTTAGAAGTTCATTGACCATTTGGATTTAGTAGAGTTGATTAAAGGCACTATAAGTGATCCACCCGAAAGAGTCAAAATATTTGAATTTTGCAGGAATAGCTTATAAGTGAAAGATAAGTCTGTAGAATTGCCATAAGTTATCTTTTCCAACTGAAAAATCTACAGAAAAGGAAGAAAACAGCAGTGTTCAGGGATTTGATTCTCCATTCAAATATGTGTTGTAGTAAGTGTCCGTACGGACAGTAATGGTC
>JAMKCH010015068.1:0-23710 GCA_023653785.1 Ophioderma brevispina | reverse complement strand
TCCCAGTAAATTTTCACACACTTTCTCAAAAAACATGTTTTTAAATACACATTGTGTGATGTGGGAACGATTGTTTGCAGCTGTGGAAACCCCCCAATCACTGATAATACAGAACAATTGACCTTATCTGACCTTTGACCTATGTGCACACATATGAATTAATAATCAAGTACCCATTGTGTCCACCGATTCAAAATGTTTATTTTTGTTCAAAAATTTAAATGATGTGTTTTTCATGCACCGTAAATTCATAACCACAAATGAACAACGAATTCAAATGAATATCCAAACACGCCTAGTCTTAGGTCCGTGGTTTTGAGATGGCTTTACCAATGACTCCAGTCATTGGACAGACTTCTCTTCCTAAAGGGCCATGACCCGATTGCTAATAGCCTTGTGCCCCGAACCCCAGATTTTACCCGGAAGTGTGCAAACTTTGGACCTGAAGAAAGCTAACACTTTTATCATTTGCCCTGTGATCTTAGGGCTAAAGGATGTTTTGGCTTGGAATACTCACAAGAGCAACCTGGCCCCATTTTGTCGACCAATATTAATTTTTTCAAGTACCTAAGGGGCTTTCAAATCATTTTTTTAGCTCCACATCAAAACGGATTGAAATATTGGCATGAAACTTACAGATGGGGTTTGGGGTGAAGGCATTTCAATCAAGATGATGTGCGTATCCTTAAATCTTATACTTAAACAGAACTGCAGGGTTAACGAAGGTTACCCACATTTCCAAAACTAAAACATGCTCACATCTACCAGGCATCAGCTTAAAATTTTCACCAAGTTGTGATAACCCGTGTTCTTTTCTCATCTTTTGAGAGCACTAGCTGAAAAACCAGAATGTGTACTCCGATGCAGGAAAATAGAAAGGCTATGCTTAAGCTTGTCCTTTTACTGAACTCTTAAGTAAATGACTCTTCGACTTCATCCCACATGCTCAGCATGAGCACCATTGCGGGTACTTTATAGTAAAAAAACAAAACCCCGCCCCAAAACAAAAATCCATTTTTTTCTCTACACGAGGCTTAAGACGTAGACGGTAGCTGGCAAGATTTAGTACATTCAGGGACATTTTTGTCTTTAAAAAATTGGGTGTGGGAGAAATTTCTATAGACCACTGACCCCAGACTAGCTGTTTGAAACCTCATTTGAATGCCTTTTTTCTGCTGAAATCCAATTGGTATAGCACGTTATAATTTTGTATTTTTCTTTGTAATTTTGTAGAGAAAATGACTTCTTTTTTAAATCCAGTGACTCCTTACATGCCAATGTGAACGGGGAGTGTAAACTCCTCAAGGACCATCGCATTTGTGCTATGCATTAGTTGAAAAAGCTAATATTTGTTGTGCTTGTATGCCGTCCATGTCACTTGTTTGAACTGATAATAGTCCACTTTCGCTTGGATTGGATTGAAATATGGAACTATTCTCCACTAATCTGCGAGGCAATTACCACTTAAATCAAGAGTATATTTTGGTTTGATTTTGTTTGTATAGAACGCAGACAGGGACCGTGGCATCAATTTTGAAAATAACCAGAAAATTATATACAGATAAAGACTTCCATAGTTTGTTCCAAAATGTTATTTAAGGTTTAGATGTTTTTTGCACATTGACAATGTTTTCAATGTATGGAGATAGTTTCAATTTGAATTTTCACAAAATATTACATACATGTTAAGTTCAAACTTGTTCTTAAAACATCATGCAGTTTTTACAATCTTTTGCAGCAAATTAATGTTGTGTTAATGGATGAGAATGGAATGTGGAGAAATGACTGTAAACTTGACTTAGCCATTCTATAAGAAACGCTTGAAAAGATTTTGCTTGTGACTTAAATTTTGCATTTTATAGTAAGATGAACGTTTAAAGCTGTATATTCTAGTGGGATCAAAGTGAAACTACAATCATGCTTATTATGAAACAGTGGTGTTGTAGAAATGAAGAAATAATGGTTTTAGAAGTCGATTTTATACACGAGAACCAAAGTTCTTGGGAGAAACCCGTGATGAGAAATGGATCGGCAACCAAATTCACGTACGACACTGCTCAACTGAGAATCGAACCCGAGCCACATTATTACACAAAGATGTCATTTTCTGATTATTCACTTCATTTAAAGGCCCTATCAATGATTTCTAAATCAGAAATAAAAAAAAACTAAAAACTACAATTTTTGCATGTCTGTAACAAGTACAGGTTATCCTAAAATAACCCTGCAATGCTAATGACCGGAAGCTCCTAAATATGACAAATTGATATTCTTAACAGCTGTGAAAATCTAGCAATTCATTGGCTGATGCCGGTTCACTTCGACATTTGGAACCCCTTGTACCGCTGCGTAACTGACGTTATTTTTAGTTTGATGCGCTTTTCGCATATACCGCGTTTTTGCTATTTTTCACTCGCCTGCCAACGTTGCGCATCGTTGCGTATGTTCGTTGCTTTCAACGGGTTGTTTGACTATGCCATTGGGTGGTGGCATCCTTTCTTGTTGTATTTTAAAAGCTGTAAGTTTGTGAATTGGGTTAAAGATGACCTTCAAATGATAAGCTGTATGAGAATAAAGGTGATTTTGATAACCTTTACTCTCTTTACGAAGAATTGAACGGCGACACCATTATTTTTGCGTGGAAGAACTCGGCCTCCAGCCTGGTTCTTCCACTTAAATTGGTATCGCCTTGGTTTCAATTCGTAAAGAGAGTACTCCGCGGTTTCCAAAATCCTACCTTTATTCTCTGATTTTAGTCATTTTTGTCCATCGGACAATTCCACAATACTTAATTGAATGGATATCTTTAACAACTACGCCGTTTTTCTTCCTTTTACTTGGCAATTTCTCATTTGGAAAAAGTAATTTATGATAATTCTACAGCTTATTTACTTTTTAAGCTATCCTGCCATTTCAAATATCTTCTACTCTTTTGGGTGAATCACTGATAGTGTCCTTTATACGTTGAGTACCATTTAACTTAATATGCAAAAGGAGATTTTGGCTTCCCAAAAAATTTGGGGTGCACTTTTCCTTGAAAATGTCCCTCTCAATGTTTCTTTAATGTCCCTTTTGGGAAATATTTTCCTTTGAAGCTAAATTTTAGCATAAGTTTTAACAAAATACAGCTTAGAACACTTAAAAGTTTCTAAGACTTTATTCTAGCGAAACAAATGAGCCTCCAAAGTTCGGAAATCAGGCCATAAATTCCTAACCTAAAAAGTTTCGTGCCAGACATAGGGTACATAAGAGAAGTGAGCTGCAAAGACAAGCTAGCTGCTACTGTCCAGTAAGGTCACAGGCTGCCATTTGTCAGTAATTCCCATCAAGCACATTTTAATATGCCAAGTCTTTGGTCATGGCTTTTGACATGGTTCTTCAGCGTGACTGTGTCACCTAAGACCTTTCAAGAGCCACCGACTCTCGGAAAGAAAATTAAAAGTCATCCTGATACCACTGCAGCACACATAGTATCAATGCGCTATTGCCATACTACCGTCTTATCTCACCGATGATCGATAGGCCAGAAAAGCTAACATAATCAACCAAACTACCCATAACTAAGTATCAGATAAAGTGTTCCCACAGACTAGACCAAGTTGCCGGTGACCATCCAATCAGCTTCCAAGTTGAATATAAGAACTCACAAACCATGTTATTTGCCTATGTCATTTTTTAATGCTGTTTTTTTTTTATTCTAATTACCGCTACAGCTGTAATTCTCATATGCCATTGCTTGGATGGAATTAATCGACATATCCCAATCATAAAGCTAGAGCAATAGGCAATCCGAGCCACCAGTCACAGAATCAAATGTACTGTTCCACTTCTTTCACTCTTTCGACACCGCAGACAACAAAGCAGATAAAACATATTCAATTTTTTTCACAAATCCCAAGCCGCAAATGAAATATTATGCATTTTCTTGACTATTTTGAAGATGAGTTTGAAAAAAATGGCATCTTACAGTACAAACATCCCAGCTATTTAAAATGAGGTATATGCTGTTGTCTCCATGTATCCATGACAACCATAGCAGCAAAGGGTTGACATCCTGCAATTGGTATTATTGCGGGTTTTCTCTTACGGTATTATCACACTTCAATTGGATTCTATTACACATAGATTTTAATGTAGTGGACACCCACCCCCCTAATAAATTTTCCTTCTTTGAATCATCCTCGAACTAAGTATTGTTAAAGTTTTGTAGGTGCTATATGAGGAGATTTCCAGAACCAATCCAGGTGTCAGTAAAGATCTTGAAAGCATGACCCCAATACTGTCATTTATTAGTTATTGTTTCGCTTAGTTGAATGATCGCTTCAACTTCTGGAAAGAACGGGTGTCTTTTCTATCTTATCCATTGAAAGACTCATGTTCCATGATAGTCAATAAACGATAGTTTTTTTGTTCCTCATACCTACAAAAATGATTTCATATACTTGGAATCTAAGTCCATCATCATTTGTAATGGTTGGGACAGAAAATCAGTACCCGTATTGGTGTTTGTCGGTCAAGGCAAAAGCAGACCTTTGGTTTTTCATTTCAGTGCCATATCCGATGGTCTTCAATTTGCGCAATCCCATCTCAAATATAAAGATTTGGTACGTTTAGTTTGCTTTCATACAATGAAATAAAGGGTGGTAAAAAATGGACCTGATGGTGTCTGCCATTTTGAATTTTTAACGTAATATATAGGCCGATCTAACATAGGGTATATCAAAAAAGCTATTATCTATTTGCTGAAAAAAAAATTCCAATCAATTTAAGTACAGGCTAGCTACAGTCTTTTGAACCAAGTAGTCAGCCTTTCCACCTATCCACAGAGTCCCATTATAAAATGCATGGCAGTCAGCTAGAAGAAGGTTAGGACATGTTATGTCAATTAAAGGCCAACTGCAGAGATTTCCAGTGGGGCGCCCTCAATTTTAAAACAAATAAGTAAATTTTGGTTAAGAGACATAAATGTTGTCCATATACTAATTCCTGTGGGAAATAGCTAAGGCTCTAATCGAAGCCTTCATATATTAAAATCACAAATTTGTTATAAAATTCCGGATCTGGAATTTTGGTTATACCCCAGTATTCTACAGGGTGAGTCAAAAAAAAGTTACACCAAATGAGCGATTTTTCATGGTAAACCACTCTGTGCTATTCAATTATATTTTCTTTTTGTAGTACATTCCCTGTTTTGTTAGCTCTCATATAAAAATTACGGCATTAAAAATTGATTAACGCATTCAAAGGTACAGCTGCAGAAGTTAAAGTACCCAATGTGAAAGATCAAACAAGTTAAACGCAGGAGTAACCCAAAAGAGTCTCTTGAATTTCGTTCAGCTTGGTATTTGGCAGCATACTCCTCAAATATTAAACATGTGGAAATAAATGTCAGGACACCGGGGAGTAAACAGTCTTGGTTGAAGGCGTGGAAGGGGGATGGCAAGGGCGGGAATCGCACTCAAAAATTTTTGCCCCTCTGGCCCAATAGAGCATCAGGAAAAGTAATAAATTATAGTATTGACAGGTTACCGTGGTCACTTTTGCCAAAAATGTGTTTTAGTGATGCCCCAAAAGGTTGAAATGGTTCCCATAGCCTGGTCCCCATCCCCAAATGAAAATGTTGGTCACATCGTGGGGTAAGACTGTAAAATGAAACCAGAGATCAAAATTAATATTAGTGAAATCAATATTTAGACTTGAAGCAAACAATTCGCAGCATTCTTTTCACTGCTTGATTTCCACGTAGTAAAATTGTCAAAATATAGGGATGATAACAGATCAAGCTTTAGAATTTTCCATTTTAAAGTATCCTGGTCATTTCATTAAATCTTAGTATTCTACTATCATGTCAAATAATGTCCTGCGTGAGCATTGAATACGGCGCCAAAGAATTAACCAGTTAATTTATGTTGAAACCCTCAAGCTGAGTCGTAAGAGAAAGTAATGAGTTAATGTGGTAACAGTCAGTGTGCAATTTGTTCGGGTCAGAAAATGGAACCTTCACAAAAATAACTGTAGCCATTGAATGGCTGATCGGATTTTAAAAATTTAAAAGTATGGTGAAAGCTGATAAAACACACTATCTAACACATTGAATTGATAGCGTTGAAAATTCAGTTAATGGTTTCTTCATAAAAAATCCCACATTTGGTTGTACTTTTTCTGACTCACCCTGTATGGCATGTTATGCTACACATAAATGTTAATGCATTGAAAAACGAACTCCGATTATCTCAAACTTGGAATTGAGCATTTTAGGTTATATCTTTAGGATATCGAATATCTGAGTAAGCCTACAAATATAGACAATAACAGGCACACAGTTAAAAAACAACATTTTTTACAGTTTTTTTAACAGTGTGTAATCACCATTTAGTCGAATAACCATTCATTTGTCCAATAATCCTTCAGTCTAATAACATAAATTTAACAGCTATTTAGTCTAAGTCCATTTAATCTAGACTATGTGATGAGTAGGCAAAATGTAATTAGTCATATGGCAATAAATCCCCCAATTCTACTGCACGGTTATTCTCTGAAGAATGAATACAGCCAGATTCAACTGCAAAATAGTACCTATGTCTCAAAGGGAGTCTAATTTACACCCAGGTTTAAACCAAGGTTGTCATACAAGAGTGGACATTTTTCCTTTCAACATATCTGAGGTGCCATAATGGGTGAGAAAAAAAAACTCCAACAAGGATAGGCCATTACAGCCCATCCATGAGGATTTTCTCACCGTATTTTAATTTTCATAGGAAGCTGAAGGGAAAAGTCATTCATGTATGACTAACCCCGCGTTTAAACCTGGGAAGTTAGACTCCTTGTGAGAAATATCAAAGGATTACTTATCTATAGTTTGGTGATTTGGATCACTATCAAAACGGCAGATCTTTCATAGCATCCAATGATTTCTTCAAGTGACATCTCAAAACATTTTTTTTACATTACAATGATTTCTCTTGGAATAGGACAAATTTCTGGAGGAAATGGAGCATCTATTTTTCAGTCAGCAGTCAAACAATAATTATAAACAGAGCAGTAGGGGCAACATTGATGGTTTATGCAAGGTTGCTTTCTTTAAAGTAGTTTGTCATAAAGCAGTCGAACCTACTTACAACAAAACCTTGACAGGTCTAAACTCAGTTCTATGCCAGAAGCGAAGAAGAGGGGCATAGGATGTTTTTGCGATCACCAAGGGCATGTATTTTACCATGCCCCAAATAAAAACAGTCAATATTTGTTTTATATACCAACAAAAAAGATTGGTTAAAACTACATTTTTTTTAATAAGTTTGAAAATAAATGCTTGAGCAAGGAAGAATAGGGGATTTGTGATCACCGCACTTGTGGAAAAAACTAATGCGTGCGAAATCGGATATTACGCGATGAGCGCAGTGCACGCAGTCTTGAGAGAGTTAATACCAGTAAAAAAAATACTATACCGGGCAAAAAAGGTACTATACATGTTTTACGCAAAAACGGTGAAACTATACCATGTCATGTGACTTTCATATAACCAATCAGATGACAAGGGATCTATCTATGAGGTATATATTAGGCCAAGTAAAAAAAAATACAGTTTCTGTCCCGCCCGCCTCCTTTTTGGCCGCCGCCTCCTTTATGTTTATTATTACTATTCAGTGAAAAAGCCAAAATAAATTTAAAAAAATCGAAAAATGTACGTTTATTTTTGCGTAAGAATTTGTCTACACTCTTTTTTCTACCTTTGCAATTCAACAGCTGTTCGCCGTATTCTACATTTATCACAGAGATCATATAAGTCGCCGTCTAGACTCTTTTTAATATCACGATCGTCATACAAATGTACGCGGTAAGAATAATATTGCATGACTGTGTCTGATTCTAATAAAAAACCTGAGCCCGGTGCTTTTTGTAGTATTTTTTCCAGTCGCTAAAAAGTTGGTTCGCTTCAGCTTCGTATTCATAAACACGGTAGAAGCGTGTTAGGCAAATACAAAACGACTGGAAATCGCGCCTAGTTTTCTATGCAATTTGGTTCTCAGCACTTCCTTTTCCCGGCAAGGCAGCTGAAGTAGTTTCAAGCCACCCAACATAAGAGCTACCTGGGGCACTTAGCAACGATGAGAACAGCTGGTTTTCTGTGACATATTTGTGTGGTAATCACTTATGCAGCTAGCGCAGGCATATATCTATAAACTACACCTGAGATCCATGGGTATGGGGTGCTTTACCAGGCTGTGATCACTTAAAGCTTCAATAGCTATTTTCAAGCCAAACAAATGTACATTTTCATGTTTTCTGAATTTTGAAACTAAAAAGGCAAGTGGACTAAAAATGAGCAAATCTTGTTTTGTCATACATCGCATCAGTATACTCAAATAACACCTATCGGTAATTAAAATATACCTGGCCAGCCATATTTAACATGGCGGCCATCTTGGAAAAAAATAGCAAAAAATTGAAAAATAGTAAATAGTAATGGCCCTGCAATCCTGGGCCTCCTTTTTTTTGAAAAAGTCCGGTACGAGAAACTCGTTACTTTTTTTACTTGGCCTTAAGAATTATCTATACCCTGGCGCTGGACCTCGCCACTGGGGAAAACACACAAAATAAAGTTTGTTTCAACCCTCATGCCGTATCAATTACATCACTTTCTAACCACCACTCAAGCAAGATACCCACCCTATTGCAACTGTATTGGACTTACCTGCAATCCTTTCTGGAATCCCCTCAAAGTCCTCTGGGTTAATGATTGGCTTGCATCCGGGGAGCTTCACCATTTCCCGAAGTTCCTTAACTGTAAACGCCACCTGAAGAGGGCCCCGCCTGCCTACAAGGTACACTCGTCTGATGGTGCTATGGCGGATGGCTTCTAGGGCATGCTCTGTGATGTCAGTTTTCTAGAAGACAAATTAGTAGACATCTTAATTATTTATTACTAATTTTTTGATAAATATATTCCATTTTGCCAGATCTTTTACATTTAAATTTGGCAAAGACTGTTCTAAAGCTCATGAAATAAGGCAAGCAACACATGTTCTACTTTTTCACCTTAAAGGTGCAACAAGAGATTTTGAAGCACCCAAATATTGTGTCATAATAGTAATTTCATAATAGATTAGACACTCAATAGATTTCTTACTTTGTCTTTGGCTACAGAAATGCCTTAAACGATAGAAAAAAAGTGATTTTGATTTGCTTCTATTTCAATGTAAAACATAGGCCGAATTTCGTATTTGCTCCTATACAAAATTAGAAATTTCACAATTTTTGTACCAAAGAAACATTTTTCAGCTTAATCCTTTCAGATGAGGATATTTTTGATGGAAACTTTACATCAGGTCAAAAAAAATCAGTACTTTTGATTTTGTTAGGGACACCTGATATGTGAAATCTCTCGTTGCACCTTTAATTGGAAGGATCTAATACAGATTTTTCTCTAATTGTAAGCCAAGACTAGACTCAGTTCTAAGTCTTTATATGAAAAATAACGACTGAGATCATGTCCATAGACTTCCGTGGCGGAATTGACTTTGGAAGACAAAAATCAAAATGATCAGGCTAGGGATTCTGATTTCATCCCTAATGTAGACATACTCAATTGAAACATATTCAAAGAAACCTCAAAATGTTACCAAATTCTGAAGACAAATCAAATTTCTATCCATCAGCAAGGAAATACCTGTTAATATACAGGATACACAAAATTCATTGTAACACACACAAAAACAGTTTGTCTCATAAAAATGGGAAAACCCTATGCAAAATGCATTACTTTTTGTTACCAAATGAGCAAAAAATAACTTAATCTTTCTAAGAAATGCAATTTTTCTCCTTTGTTTCACGCACTTTTTAAATTCAAAATCATCATTTTCAGCCAAATATGGCTGATTTAACCTGCATACAGAACATGTTTTAACTAGAATTTGCGGTTCTCGGCTTTCGTGCTCGCTATATTCAAAGAATATAAGCTGTGGGCCGCCCCATGACCTTTGACCCTGGCATGTGACCTTTGATCTCATCAACATATGAGGGATCGCATGGTGCACCTATGACAAAAGTTTGGTTCCAATTGAACTTCAAGTTTTCAATTTAGATCAATTTTACATTTTTAGCCCATTTTTCAACTTGACCTCACATGATCTTTGACCTTTCAACATGACCTTTGACCTCATCAACATATGAGGGATCCCATTGTGCACCTATGACAGACGTTTGGTTCCATTTGAAGTTAAACTTTTCAATTGAGGTCAATTTAAAAAAAAACTTAACAATTTGTGACACACACATACATTCACGCTAACACACACACACACACATACACACGCACAACGGATTGCTAAGTGGTCCTGCCAGCTATAGCTGGCAGCCCACAAAAATCCCCAAATGCCAAACCACAATCAATTGGGCCAATAGAGTTTTTTTTCAACCACCTTGCTCGTGAAACATTTCACCCCATATGGATAAAATAATATTATTAGTGTCTCATCAAAGCTTGTGAGACAGTCCAAATTTAAAGCATTATCCTTTTTCCATTTTCTCCTGATGCTTCTGGCAAAGTACAAATATAAAAATAACCATTTTAGAAAGAGTTTCACAGGATTACCTTCAAAAAAAGCATTCTGTACACTTATAGGACACACTTAGCAATACAAATAGCATTTGCCCTTAAGTCAGAGCATTATCACATAAGCATGCGGAAGGCCTGAGACAAACCAAATCTATTCAGAAAACACAAAATGTTGAAATTCCAACATTTTTCTTTAATTTGTGCATGCTACATCAAGGACATATCTACTGCATACTTTAGCTGTAATACTTCTCGTTATGTTTCATCTGAGTAACGCAGCCCCGCGGATGCGCATTACTTTCTATCCGATTCCAGAAAAAAATACAGTGATATTTTTTGGATTGAAATAACATCTAAATTGATATGGATATTTTTTGGGGGGATGGGGGTTTGGGGAATTAAAGAAATAATAAAAGAGATACAAGGTGGGAATAGCACTTGATCCTAATCCTATTATGAGTCCTACGTCACTTAACATTTTGAGTGAAGACAAATTTGTTGGAATCCACAAAAAGTAGGCATTATCAGTGTGTTTTAAAACAAAGTTACGTAGACAGTGTGGAAGACTATTTAGTAACAACCATGGTTAAAATTGTCCTTGAAAATTCAACTATGGTTTTTTTATGATCCTCTTATTTAGCCAAGATATTTGATACAAGGTTGTATTTCAACAAGGCGGTTCTCAAAACGTGTCCCTCATTGCAATCAGAAAATGTTAACATTTGCACACGTTCCACTTCAGAATGTGAGGATGAGAGAATGCCCCTTTAATCCACCCACAGACCTTTGACCCCAATCTGTGTACACCCCATGTGGGCCTTCGGTCAGTGCTTTATACTGACCAAGTTTGGTGATTGTAGCACTTGATTTGTGGTACAAAAGTGAATTTATGGATTTTCAAAGAATGCTCTTTGAACAGCCCACATGACCTTTCACCCCAATCGGAGTAAACCACACATGAACCTTGTGCCAGTGGTTCTTCTGACCAAGTTTGATATAAAATTGGAACGATTGAGCCCAAATTAATTGGTCGAGCTTTGAGTTGCAAAAATATTGGGGAGACGCAGTCGAGCCCAATATTTTAAAACACATAGCGAGACCAATTAATATTGGGCGTAAATCATCCAATTTTATCATTATTATGTTTTAGATCCGATATTTTCCCAAACTTGCACTCCTCAAAACATAATAATGACTACAACTGCCCCAAGTGTTTGGGCAGGAGAGAACAAATTAAAAAACTTTAAAAAAACTTGGACATATGTGACCTGCTACCACAAAACCAGGACAAAGTCGCCAGAGCACTTTACGAGAAAGAGATCAATAAACTTGTGTAAAATCAATAGAAAACAAAAGGAATTCAAGGCATATATTTTTTTTTTCTTTTTTTTTTTTTTTGATTTTGATGGACAAAAGGAAGTGCTATTGTTACATGGATATTATTCATTTTAAAGATTGTTTTTATCAGCATTTAAAATCTGCACATATCTCAAATGAAAAATTTTTGTCTTAATCCGAGTTTGTGAGCAGGTAAATTATACATACACATACATAACTGATTTCTTGACCCCGTACACACTATCAAAATCTCTTAATTCAAGCGGTAACGAAGATTAAAAAATTTGACAAGTATAGTGGGTTTACGCTCTTCCCTTATTTCAACGAAATTAATTTTGCTTAATTCACGAAGCAAATCAAGCTTCTTTCAATTAAGGGTGGTTATGTTATTTTCGATTAAGAGATTTACTATTGTGTACGCACATTTTGTTAATTAAGAGTGATTCGTGTTGGTTACATACGCGAGGGCCATATTTTTCCAGTCAGCACCCTTGTTGGAAATAACTTTTGTGTTTTTCTGTTTAGTGTGGACTCACTTGTATCTTCATTAGTGTATGTGTTGCCACGCTTTATTACTATCACAAGATTACTAATCTTAGTGTGAAATAATTACGACCAGTACTACACACCTTGTATCTCTCTCAGTATTTCCTTCTTCATACATCCCCCAGTAAGACTCATAATAGAATTAGGATCCAGTACCAGTCCACCTTATCTCTCAGTATTTCTTCAATACATCCTCATAGGACTCATAATAGAATTAGGATAGCAAGTACCCTATTCACCAACCTTGTATCTCTCTAGTATTTTCAACATTTAGCATCCCAAGATTAAGACTGGAATTAGTAGACATTAGGATCCGTTACCATTCCCACCTGTTCTCTCAGGATTTCTTCAAGATTCATCCTCATTATAGGACTATAATAGGATTAGGATCCGTACTATCTACCACCTTGGATCTCTCAGTATTTCTTCAATTACATCCTTCATATAGGATTCAAAATAGGATTACGATCCAGTACTATTCCCACCTTCGTAGCTCTGCTCAGTTCTTCAAGTAAATCCTCATACAGGAACTCATAATAGGATTAGGATCCAGTACTGATTCCACCAATGTATCTCTCACAGTATTTTCAGTCCAATTAACATCTACTATAGGACTCCTAATAGATTAGGATCCAGTACTATTCCACCTTGTATCTCTCAGAATTTCTTCAATTACATCCTCAGATAGGGCTATACTAGGATTAGGATCCAGTACTATTCCCACCTTGTATTCTCTCAGTTTTCTTCAATGACATCCTCAGATAGGACTCATAATAGGATAGGATTCCAGTACTATTCACATGTATCTTCACAGTATTTCTTCAATTACATCTTAATTATAGGATCATAATAGGAGAGGACCCGTACTATTCCCACCTTGGTAGCTCTCTCAGAATTTCTTCAATTACATCCTCAGATAGGACTCATAAAGGATTAGGAATCCAGTTAAATATTCCCACCTTGTATCTCTCTCATGTTTCTTCAATTACATCCCCAGATAGGATCATAATGGGATTAGGATCCAGTACTATTCCACCTTGTATATCTCTCAGTATTTCTTCAAATACATCCCCAGATAGGACTCATAATGGGATAGATCCAGTTACTTATCCCACCTTGTATCTCTCTCAGTATTTCTTCAATTACCAATCTCCAGATAGGCCTCATTATAGGATTAGGATCCATTAATATTCCCACCTTGTATCTCTCTATCTCTCTCAGTATTTCTTCAATTAACAATCCTCAGATAGACTCATAATGGATTAAGATCCAGACTATTCCCACCTTTTTCTCTCTCAGTATTTCTCATACATCTCAGATAGGACTCATAATAGGATTAGGATCCAGTACTATTCCCACCATTGTATCTCTCTCAGTATATTTCTTCAAAAACATCCCCAGATAGACTCATAATAGGATTAAGATCCAGTACTATTCCTACCATTGTATCTCTCTCAGTATTTCTTCAATTACAAACATCATCAGATAGTCCTTCATAATGGGATTAGGATCCAGTACTATGCCCACCTTGTATCTCTCTCATTATTTCTTTCAATGACATCATCGATAGGACTCATATGATTAGGATCCAGTACTATTCCGCACTTGTATCTCTCTCAGTATTTCTTCAATTACATCCCCAGATAGGACTCCTATGGATTCGGATCCATACATTCCACCTTGAATCTCTCTCAGTATTTCTCTTCAATTACATCATCAATAGACCCTCATATGGGATTAGGATCCAGTACTATTCCCACCTTGTATCTCTCTCAGTATTTCTTCAATACATCATAATCAGATGAGGACTCAGAATGGGATTAGGATCCAGTACTATTCCCACCTTGTTTCCTCAGTATTTCTTCCAATTCCAACATCCTCAGATAGGACTCATAATAAGATTAGGATCTATTACTGTCCCACCGTGTATCTCCTCTCAGTTATTCTTGCAATACACCTCATAGAACTCATAATAGGATTAGGATCCAGTGCTATTCCCACTGTATCTCTCACAGTATTTCTTCAATTAACTCCTCAGATGGAACTCATAATAGGATTAGAATCCAGTACTCTTCTTCCACCTTGTATCCTCATTTCATCCCAGATAGGAACTCATATAGGATTAGAATTCCAGTACCATCCCACCTTGTTTCTTAGTTATTTCTTCAATTACAAATCCCCAGATAGACTCATAATAGGATTAAGATTCGGTACTATTCCCACCTTGTATCTCTCTCAGTATTTCTTTCAACTTCGACATCCTCAGATAGGACTCATAATAGGATGTAGGATCCAGTACTTTCTTCCCTAACCTTCCGTCTCTCTCATTATACATCCCCAGATAGACTCATAATAGGATTAGAATCCATTAACCATTCCCACCTTGTATCTCTCAGTTATTTCTTCAATTACATCCCTATATAGGACTCATAATAGGATAGGATCCATACCATTGCCACAGATCTCAGTACCATTGCCACCTGTTATCTCTCAGTATTTCTTCAATTACATCCCAGATATGACTCATAATAGGATTAGATCCAGTACTATTCTCTCCTTGTACTCTCCAGTATTCTTCAATTCCATCCTCAGATAGGGATCATAATGGGATTAGGTGATATGTACTATTCCCACCATGTATCTCTCTCAGTATTTTTAATTACATCCTCAGATAGGGCACTCATGATATGATTACGATCAGTCTTTCCACCTTGTATCCCTTTAACATATTTTGGGTATTCAAAAAAATGTAGTATATATTTTTATGGAATCGGAATATGTTTTTATTTATATCACTTTAATGCAGCCAATAGTCACACCAGACATTGAATAAACACAAAAGCATCCGCCTAATCACCCTATCTGTGTTCAAAATGTCGACATCCATGCATAGCCTCAGAAACATGACATTTGCTTATTTGGGGGGATACAATTTTGGCACCATTAAGGTGGCACTTGACTAATTATACATCACCTCATTTAAGCAGAAAACTAGGACACACTTTGTGCTCATCTTACACATGTCAATTAACATCTGTGGAGACTCATTCTCGGATCTTGGTTTAAATCAAGTTAAGACATTCTCCCCTACGGTGGAAGGTGTTTCTACCTATTTGCTCCTTCAAGATTGTCAAAAGCAAATTGGCACCTGCAAATGCTTAAAGGTAGCAGTACATGTGTGCTTAAGCAAATCAGAAAAACCATAGTACCAGAACAATTCATGTCAAAATCTTGATTTTAGATACAGGTGAAAAAGGAACAAAGAGAAAAACCTGGGAAAGGAGCACTTATAAAACAAATTGGATTCACAAAAGCCCCCTAGAGTTAACCCTTCCAGGAATTGAACCCAAGACCTAATTGGTGAAAAGTGAAGAATATGATTTAAAGAATATTTGAAGTAAATTTGTTAAAATGTGGAATTTTCAGTGTTATTACTGTACTCACATACTGTATAAGAAGTCTTAAAATAATATCTGATAATATAAACACTATTATTTTACCTGATACATTTTTGTAACGAAACAGAGCTTGGGGACACTCAAAGATCACAAGACAAAATAATGACTCTTACATCTACAACAAATCAAAGGGTTTATACAAAACAACCATGGAACTGTAACAAGAACTTAAACAAAATACAACAGAGCAGGACAGTCTAGTACTCATACAATAAACCAACATGGAATAAAGACGTTCCAAATTCTCCTTCTATCCAAGAACAATTCCTGAGTGGAATCTTCTACCAGCTACTGTGAAACAAGCACTGGATTTAAATAATATTCCAACTTATGCTGGGACTTGCTAGGATATTTGCTAACTTAGTGAAGTGCACCCACTTTCAACGTAATTGCTGTACTTTGACCCAGACCACTGTACCATTATAGTCCAATAGGGCCACTGAGTACAGAAATCAATGAAGAAGCAGAGAAATGAATGTTTCTTTTTGGTTAACAAGAAAAACATACAAACATCCACTTACGACCTCGAATGGCATGGACATAAAAATTAAAACAGTCCTTCCAGGGATAAACTGACAACCAAGGAAAATCTCTTCCAATAGAGTCTACACATGCTTTTACTACTTAATCAAAATACCTTTACAAGACGTCTCGCATGACATCCAGAAGGGACGGGCTTAGCAGCTGATCGCACGATCACTTACAATCATTACGCTTAAATACGCTATCTTGTAAAAGGTACTTTGACAAAGGTTTATATTTTACGAAGTCTCTTTTTAAAGACAGTTTCCCATGATGGAGCTGTAAGAAATAAGCAGCTATTTCGAACAAGCACCATCCTTATTTAATAGTGTAATATCGTATTGTGCACTTTCCACCACAGACCACACGTTTGAATTGTCCCGCCCGCAGGTCCCTAAACATGTTATTTCCCCCTTACTGGGGTAATTTTTGCACTATTGTGTGACACTTTACCAGAAGATCACGTCATACACAAAAGCAAGTCGAGAAACTAGGATTATATTGTCATTTGAGTGCAATAAGGTTGCAAGTGGAATAGCTTCCGTTTGTAAAACTTCCCACCAAACATATTATTATGCCCAAGCTTTAGTCAGTGGCTCTTGAAATGGTTTGTTCAGACTACTGTTTTGTGTCCACCTGACACTGAACCATTCAAATCCGGCTAACTCAGGAATCAATTGAAAATTCACGATAAAGTGTGCCACACAGATGTACACATGGCAGCTATTAGTTACAACTTTCATGCATTCGCACAATGATATATCTTCTGGTCATCCTTCATCGCTCTTTTGTGTGTGTTGGATTGAATCACATTGACGAAAATGCCAAATTTTGGATCTGTTTTTTCAACAACCACCACCACCTCCAAAGTTAAATGATCTCTTTTGTATAGGTCCTGCAAGCAAATCACATGGTAGGTGAGTGTAATTGGAGCACTAATCTGGACGACAGCTATGGCAAAATTTGATTTTGGGGTAACATGTCCATGAAGACTATGACACATGTTGTCTGGTCCAGCTTTTAAGGGGCACTGTCACATTTCTCATTACCGAATCCCTTTCTCCTAACTTGTTTGACAATTTATACATCCTATCAAACTACTACAATATATATATATATATATATAATATAATATTACATTTTAACCCCCAGGGCACTGCTATCTATGCTACAATCTGTCTTATTGGCTCATTACAAGACCAACATGGATTGCCCCCTCTGATTAAAAAAAAAAAAAAAAAAAACCAATCAAAATAGTGCTCTATCTCTGTGTAAAACCATACACCATTCCTTATAGTATCACGATTGGCTTATTGCATGATATATCTGCCAAGTAAACAATCAAAATATGCTTAAATGCTGATATATAGGCAGGTAATGCCTACAGGTTTTAACCAACAAAACGTCACATACCAAGGGATTAATACATGATACACTCACAGGCACATAACCAGTGCGGTATTCCATGATATAGCCCTCTGAGTACCAATCAAAATAGTGCTTCTATATCTCTGTGTAACCATACCACCATTCTTATAGATATCACTGATTGCTTATTGCATTATATTATCTTCCAAGTAAACAATCAAATAGGTGCTTTCGAAGCTGGGTAGATAGGAGGGGTATGCCTACAGGGTTTTAAACCACAAAACGTCACATCCAGAGGGATTAATCCCTGATACACTCACAGGCACTAACCAGTGCGTAGTTTCATGAGTGCAGTCCGTACCCAAATGTTTCCCGATGCCAGGCAACATGTCCCACTCACATGACAAAAGGGTATCAAAAAGGGGATGTAGAATTATTATCCCATATTTTCCTCTTCCGATTTTCACTCAAATGGCACGAGAATAAAAAAAGGTTTATCCATAGGGGAAACGCCGTTCCTTTTTGCATGCCAAGTTTGCAAGATAAGATGACAGCCTTAACTTCAAATATTACCTTAGTAAATCTATCGGTGTTAGTAGTATCCTGGCCACTCCCATCGCACATTGCTTGGCCCAATCCTACTGCTGTATCACTGCTCTGCAAGGCTGGATTAAGCTGTTCCAATAAATAGAAAATGAAACATCATATGGTACTATAACTTGGTCATGTACTACACGTGCCATTTGTATTGACCTATTACAATTAGGATAACTTGGTCAGTAACTACAATTGGCCATTGTATCGACCTATTTTAAAATGGCATAATTTGGTCATGTACTACAAGTGCCATTGGTATCGACCTATTACAAATTAGGGATAGACTTGGTCATGTAACTACAAGTGCCTTTGTATCGACCTAACAATTTAGGAGAACTTGGTCATGTAACTACAAGTGCCATGTATCGACTATTACATTAGGATAACTTGGTCATGTACTACAAGTGGCCATTGTATCGACCTATACAATTAGGATAACTTGGTCATGTAACTACAACGTGTCCATGTATCCGACCATTACAAATTAGGATAACTTGGTCATGTACCAACAGTGCCATTGTATCGACCTATTACAATTAGGATAACTTGGTCCCATGTAACTACAAGTGCCAATTGTATCGACCTATTACAATTAGGATAACTGGTCATGTAAACACAAGTGCCATTGTAATCGACTATTAGCAATTAGGGGATCAACCATGAAGCAAAGTGATGAATAGGAATTACTAACATTCCCCCCATGCATCCGCATATTTTTTTATCCGCGCCCAGGTGTGATAAAAAATATGCGGCACGTCATTTGCAGAGTTGTTAATTCTTTGAGGACCACTCTGCATAATTTTTGAATCCTTTTCAACAATGACACGATAGACAATGCAGCATTTATTTTTACACCAGCACCACACTGGGCCGGGTTGTCGGCGGTTAAACCATCACCACACCCGGTTTTCTAAGGAAATCCGATGAGGAGGGTAGCTGGTTACCCTGGAGAACTAACAAAGATCGACCTACAAAGAGTCCGCTCTGGGAGGCTAACGGCACCATCCAGCACATACTTCAGGAAGGGCATCCGGTCCAATTATCTTTGCCTTCAATAAATCCTCACACAGCAGTATGCTGTGAATGTGAGGTGAATCTGCCCCCATAGGTATAGCAACAAAAATGGGTTCCTCACCAATCAACAATGCGTGCATCATCAGAGAAGATATAAGAAGGATTGGTTCGACTGCTGCTTCAAAAGATAACCTGTTCAGCCGCCTATTCTCTCAATCGGCTTAAAGCTAATCGATTGGACCAAAGACTTACGCTACTTTGCTGGAGAACACCACCTGTCAATTAAATCCCAGAAACATTCCAATTACCCAGTTGTCCAATGGTATTTGCACAGGTTCTAGACCCTATGTTGTGACAGTAGCGAAAACGTAACTCGCCTGCATCAGTTATAAACAATTTGACCCCCAACTTTCAAAGTATTTTGGCAACTTTGGACCTTTCTGACACAAAAAAGTATGGTTGGGATGTATTGAAAATGCATTTCTGTAATCATCATCACTCATAGTTCTCAGGAAATAACGGATATTTGTATAGGCCTAAAATATAACAATCTTATTGACCACAAAAAAACCTTGAATTAATGTTAGCTACCGAAAACGGGTCGATTTTGCTGTTTCATTTTTTTCTTCTTCTTTTCTTCTTTTCGTTACAAAGCCCCTGATTTCCTCAATTAAATTTCGCAAACGATTAAAATAACATGAAAATCATCAGAACACTGCGGAGTTCTTCCAGCAGAGATCTTTTTAGCTGGAAATTAGAATAAGCTATTTTAAGGGGAGTGTGTCATTACTGCCGGTTGTGAAACCTTCCCGGAACGGCCAGCTTGAGGCGTTTGAACCACATTATTCAAATGTCCAATCGAGTGGCCCTTGGAGTTTCCTAACAATGAGCTGAGAATGAGAAGTAATGCCTGGGTAATCGGATTGCAAAATCGAACCATCTCCTTCTTCTCATCTTCTCTGTGCTAATATATTAAAGGAATAGGGGTGTTGTTGAACACTGCTATCACTGCTTTTCGGGGCTGTTCCCCAAACTTGTGTGTAACCCTACATTACACTCACTCACGCAATATACCTTTTTTATCATACACGTGCTTTGGAATAAATGGGGTCACTCAGGCGATGACATATTATGGACGTAGATTACGCTGAGTTTCCGACCGGGCCCTGGTCTGCATAACCATGGCAAAGTAATATTTTTAAATAGAGAATGAAAACATAATATTCTGTTTGAAACTTTAGAATTAAATTTTTTTATTTAAAGCAGATGGCACTTTATTTTTTTCAATATTGCTGAATCCAGCTCAATTTGAGAAAGCCATAACTCTTTTGTGTGATCTGTGTACTATTCACTGATGTGGTTTCAATGGGTCCATGAATAATACAATCTCCTTTTTGAGTAGTTCAAACTGAAATGCCAACACCCTATTGTCTGTTTGGGTCCTTTCAAATTTACCAGAGCGGTCCAGGTTATTCCATCGCTTTACCTAATCAATATAGATGGGCAGCATGAAGATGCATTGTTGAAATCAAAAAACCATCTGACCGATTCTGTGTTCTGAAATTTTTTCTGGTCCCATGGCATTATATTTGGCCACAGGTAAAATGTGCTCTTAGCCCATGATACTTAGCGGCTCGGTTCCAATCACTTGTTAGCATGCCACATTATCATTGCACCTCAAAGCACATAGCCTACTAGCCTACAACAAAACACCCTGCAGTACACAACACCAAAGATGCTGTAATTGTAAATGTGCACAAAAAAAAAATAAAAACAAGCACTAATCTCCAAACATTTCTGGGCCATTCTTCTGGGTGTACACAACTTTTAGTTTTGGTTAGATTTTGTCCAAACCTAACCAGAATAATGTTTCCACTTTCTAGATGGTTATTTTGTCATGGGAGGGAAATAAAGTTGGTTTACATGTGTGACATCCTGAAGATGGCCCTTCTGTGCCCTACATGGTACCCTGCACTGAAAGGACTGGTTATCCCGTCTATATAACATCCTTGGGTGGTTTTATACTTTGCTTTGGATGTGTGAGTTTCCAATCCTTAAACCATTTAAATATCTAATAGAATACTGAGTTTGCACTGCTTAGTATCCAACACTGTTTCAAGGTGGTAGACCAAGGCCAGAATATTATATGGCATGTTTGTTGTTTATGTGTGTTTCAAAAAAAATAATAAAAGTGTTTGTTTTAAGTGTATCATCTCTACTTGGTATAAGGGCCTGGCACGTGCAAATGGTAACGTGCTTATTCACTGCTATGCTAATAGTGATTGTTAACCATTAAAATGGCAGTTCTTTGGGAAGAAATGGATTTAGAGACTGAAATGTCAGGACGACAATGAGAAAATGTGACCTTTCATCTGACATGTCTGAATAACAAAATACTCTTTTGGGTAATTCAGGGTTCAGATGACTGAAACAAGCATCTTTGATTCTCAGCACATCTTTCATATGTAAACAACTATTATTCTAGTATTTTTTTAATGAAGTTTCTCACAAATTTTTAAAATCTCATTTTCCATGATTCGCAATGAAACTACAGGGGGGCATATTGTTGCCTTGACATCATGTGGGGATTAAGTGTGGATCGGTAAGGGAGATTTATAACACGATTCTCTTATTTCAAGACTTGTTTTAATTCCGCCTGATCCCGTACAACATGGTTAAAATTAAAGAATAATTATAGTTACATCCGTCTTGAATAGTACGCAGTTTAAATAGTAATCCATCCTACGTGGACCAAATGAACAATTTGTTTTGGTGAGATATACCGGGGACAACTTTAGCATCTTTCTTTTTACCATTTTATTTCTCAAACAGACATTTCTTTATTCATTGAGGCCATCTTCTCACTTTAATCTAATTTATTCCAAACTTTCACCTAAGAACCGACCTGAAACTCTTTACAAATAATCATCATAGACACAAACCTCAGTCTAATTGTTACATGGACCACCACTAAGATGCTTTTCCAATTCTGCACCGAAGTCAATCCAATACACTATTTATGTATCATAATAGTTCTTTTTCCCTTGGATGATGCACTGGAAACTATGAAGGGAAGGGGATGTTCACCCCCATTTGTCATTTAATCAACTCAATATACCATATGCATATCAGAGATGTCATCCACAACTTGTGGAACTGATAAAGATAATAGCACTACCTCATATAGAGCATTACTCTGCATTGTCTAAACGACAATGGAAGGGGTGGGTTTTCATACTGGGTAGTAAAGGTCCCCACTTTTGTGCTTGGACAACAAAACACAACAACAAACAAACAAAAAAAAACATGTATGTCTGTGCAGTTTATTTTCATTGGAACTATTTAATTACATAACCCAGCCAGGAAGAGGGGATTTGGCTAATAAAGTTCCCCTCTTTTTGCCAAGATGGACGTCGCAGCTCAGTTTGGCCTGAGGCTGATCAGCAGTTATAACATCTACCTTTACAAAATGTGTTTTTTCTGAAAAAATGTGATTTTATTTTTGCCCTTGCCCTGCCCCCCGGTTACAACTGTGTCTAAGTACATGAATATCATAGCCTCTTTACTCATTGATATTACAACCACAAAGGTCCCAGACCGGTCAGTCAACAAGTTGTCATGCCCCATGAGAATCAACTCACTAGTGTGTGTTTTCTGGTGTTACACGCCATTCCACATGGTATGCAGAATTAAATGTCGCTGGCGACATTATTATAAAATGGCTGTTACCCCATAAGCCCACTGAGTGGGCTATTAATTTCAGGTGAGGGCTAATGTATATAAAAGCTTTACAGGCCGATGCAAAAATATTATCAAGTTTGAAAATCTAGAGGGCACACTATTTTTCAAATGTCGCAGTGGTCTCTTTAACAAAAAAAGAACAATCCTTAGTATTGACTTTGGTTTGAGTGAATTGGCAAGCTTGTGCTCCTGGTACTACAGTTGTGGATGACATCTTTATATGTGTAAGAAGTGACGAGTCACGTGCTTTTTTGAAAAAGTTTTTTAAAAAGTGAATCATGGGCAGCCACTTTTGTTTTGAGTGGAGGACTCTGCGTGGTGCTCCTGTACTACAAGTTGTGGACACCACTGTAAACTGCATACCGGAATGACAAGATTCACATTGGAAAGACCTCACTATGAGTTACAATATGCTCATCCACCAAGACACATGTTCATGGGTTGTCTTGTACCTAATTGACTGAACTGACCTTGTTGATCTGGGTATCATATACATACCCCAAACAGGGGGTGTGATTTTTCTAATACCCTGGATGGGTAGCTACTGAACTGTGCCCAGGGAATTGAGTTT
>JAMKCH010015067.1:0-43775 GCA_023653785.1 Ophioderma brevispina | reverse complement strand
CCCCCCCCACCGTCCACATTTGAAATAAAATTTGAAAAATGATTATCCTTTGTTTGTCTTTAAATTCTTCAACTTACCTTGGCTTATTTGTTCTGCATTAAAATGCCATTGGCTAGTGTCATTATTGTTCATAGCAACGTCAAGGTTACTCGCCACGATTTCATCTATAGCTGCCACAAAGTTTAATGATGATACACAATCTGAATAAATGAGACATATCACATATTGTATGAAATGTTACGTGCATGTTACAAGTTCAATAACCTGTTATTGTCTGATGCATATTGGCAAGTGTATGATTTCATTTTGAGGTGAAGGGAGAAAGAAAAAAGAGGAAAAGAGAAGGAGAAAAGAAGAAAAAGAAGAAGAAAAAGAAGAGGAACATGGTACATTTATTTGATTTTTTCATGCAAATGCGGATCCAAAAGTGTCGGAAGAAGTACGCAAGGAAAGGCGTTTGCAGGTCTTGAAAACCCTAAAACCTCAGGAGCTTCAGGGGGCTCTGCCCCCTGGACCCCACCAGGACCCCACCCGTTAGTCGATCCGCTCGCTCCGCTCGATTCGCTCTCATGGTTCGAACATCTTTAGTCGTAGCCCCCCTCAATAACATTTCCTGGGCACGCATATGTCACTGGCGTACCGGGGGGGGGGGCTTTGGGGGCTAAAGCCCCCCCTCAAAGTTCTCAAGAAAAAGAGGAAGGAAGAAAGAGGAAGGGAGAAAGAAAAAAGAGGAAAAGAGAAGGAGAAAAGAAGAAAAAGAAGAAGAAAAAGTACGAAAGGAAAGGCGTTTTCAGGTTTGCAACTTACCCGCGAGTCCTCCGGGGCGCTCACACGGCCGCGTCCCGCTACAATATTAATTTCAAAGCAATTTGAAATTAATGTTGATGTTTAGGCCTATATTAGGTCTATGCGAAAAGTGCAGGACAAAAATATACCTTGTTTTGATTGCTGATAGCACTGGGTCTAGCATTGCGTTTTGGCATGTAGTCTGTAACTCACATACCTTGCTTTTGTTGTTTATAGACAGGTTTAAGAATTTAATCTGACAGGTGCTAGCTGGATTAATTCTCAGCTGCATGTATAGCAAACCTGAAAGGAATGCAATGAAATTTATCTTGGACAAAATCGGAAATTATGTACATTTTAGACATTCCTTTTTTTTCAAATAAGTGCCAGACTTGTAGTATGAGTACTTTGCATGAATACGAGTACTTGATCCTGAGTACGAGTCAATATGAGTATGAGTATTTGGTCCTAAGTACGAGTACTAATATGAGTACAGCAAAATTTTAAATCATGAGAATGAGTACGAGTGCTTATGCTTGAGTACGAGTATGAGTACGAGTACGAGTATTTGTACTCGAGTACTACAAATCTGGTGAATGCGATTGTTTCATGGGCTCATTTTTGGTACGTTTGAATATTTTGATTTGCTGAGTTCAGCTGCAGACAACAGGTATCTTAACTATCAGCGGTTATAAATAAATTGAAGAATTTGCCCACAAAAGTATTTACAAGCAAACCTTAACTCATCCATTATGCCTGAAAAAAGGTCCCAGTTCGTTTTCTTCACGATGCAAAAATAATCTGACTCTACTAGACAATTTTAAACAATGTCCAGAGTTTTTGAAATTGTATACGTCCCATTAACTGCACATAGACGTCATTTCATTAGTTTTTTCCTCCCGTTCACCTTCCTCTATCTCACGCACCTTATAATGCAAATGGATTTTCAAAAGAATGTGAACTCTAATTGGATGACGAACACCAGAAATGTCTGTACTGACATACCTTTCCTAAATGTTGTTTAATACCAGATTGTGTTCAAAATTCAGGAAAAATAATATACCGTCGGGTGTATTATATACATAGTGACGCGGTTGTCGAACTTTCAGCATTTTTACACAATTTAGCGGAAAGGTACTACATTATCAACTTTTTTTTAAAAATGTTTTTTAATAGACCAATGCAAAGCCATTAATTATTAGAAATAACTATTTTTTTGTATATTTTTTTATTATAGGGGAATACAAATAAAAGCTAGTTTAATAAATTAGACTTCATCCAAGTCAAAGGAAAACTTTTTGAAATGCTTACCGAATTTGTCATTTTTTCAGCAATGTTTATACTCTGTCTTAATTCTTAATCTGAACATTTTGAGGAAGGCCGTGAAATTGGGATTAATTTGTTAAAATTTACATCTATAGATGTAAAATTTCAAATACAAAATAAGGTAATTGATACATGTACTATGAAGAGTTGATGTTTTATCCACTCCAAACATTTTCTCAAATTTAGAAAAATGGAACTGATCACCAGTTTTCCTGCACAAATAATTGCAAAGACTTTCCCACAGAGGAGAGACATTGTCACATTCACACAAAATGTGAACACGAGATTCAGGCACCCTAACTCAATTTTGCCAATTTTGTGCAGAAACATTTTTGTACAAATTGCTTTATGAAATATTTTAACATAAAGGACCTCATTTGGGTTTCAATAGTACTACTAAAATTATTACAATGAACAGACGTCCAATCTGTGTCCCCATCAACATCCAAAATATCATGCCAACAATTTTCAGTATCAGAAGGGAAGTCCTGAACCTTAAGAATATTATAAGCATGTTTGGCAACTTTAACCGCTTGAAGCAGATCAGTGACAATTTTATCAAAAATATTATAAACATTTTTCTTTGGGTTATAAAACCAATCTATAATGAAATGGCATTCATAAGAGAATTATACTTGCGTCTATCCTTCAGGGAGATATCGTATTCAATAACTAAGTCTTCAAATGTTTTACAAAGTTGTATCCCCTATCAAGATCTGACAGACAAGCAATACCTTATCCAGCCAGTCTGGGCAAAAAAAAAAGAAACGTTTAATTTGAGGTGGATATTTTGGTTCCACCAAATAGGGTCTTGAAGAACATAATCACCATGATCTAAATTTTCCTTGATCTTATTCCTATACAAAAACGAAGTCCTTAAGATCTCAGCCAAATGAGTGAAAACTGATTGAGAACACAATTGGGGGAATTTGTTTTCCATAGCACTGATGTGTCACTATAAAAATGGGAAAGAACATCAAATTCAACTACATTATCACCAGCTTACCAAGTTTCAACTCTAAAGTACGTAATTGTTTAAAAATTTTGCCGTTTTTGGCTGATGTTGAGAATAGAGACACTGTGTTTTGGGGTAACGTACGTCAATGCGACGGGTGTTCAAAATTGTTTTTTATCATGCTGACGGATGCTGGAAAGCAAAACTAGATGTGATTGCGACATCGCGATGACACATACCCTGCCACTGCTTGTTTTCCCCTTAATGACCTTTGACACCAAAGCCGAGAACAATTTTGTGCAGGGTCTCAAGCTGCTTCACATGCATGAGTCACGTGACCATGCAGCCTTGAATATAGCACATATGATTTTTTTTCAAATTTCCCTTTAGACCTTTGGCCCCATGCCGAGTACAACTTTGGTATAAAGGGTCTTACGCTGCTTCATATGCACGAGTCATGTGACCATGCAACGTTGCATTTCTCTAACGTCCCTTAACTGCATTTTATTGCACTATTCAAAAATCACAGAGGGCACCCCTGCCTTTTAGAGGGAATTTCACCTAGATCTAGCAAGAAAAATAACGCTACCTCCCTTTTTGCGGTGATCGTCAGGTTGAAAAGGACGTTAGGGATATAGCAGATATGAATTTTTGAAGATTTTTCAAATTAAGACCGGAATTTCCACCTTAACACTTAAGTGACCAAGGGGTTTTCACTCCCGTTGGTGCCAAGGGGGGGGGGGCCTAAGGAAACCACTTTCCCGGGGGAATTTTTTGGACGAAATTTATACCACATGTGAAGGGTTATAAGACAACCCCAAATCAGCAATAAATAATGAAATTTGTTATTTGGGCGGCAAATTAGAGTAATATTTTTATGAGTTCGAGTTAGAGTTGTCGAGTTCGAGTTGCTCTTAGAGTTCGAGTTGCTTTTAGAGTTCGAGTTCGAGTTGCTTTTAGAGTTCGAGTTAGAGTTCGAGTTGCTTTTAGAGTTCGAGTTGCTTTTAGAGTTCGAGTTCGAGTTGCTTTTAGAGTTCGAGTTGCTTTTAGAGTTCGAGTTGCTTTTAGAGTTCGAGTTGCTTTTAGAGTTCGAGTTGCTTTGAGAGTTCGAGTTGCTTTTAGGTTCGAGTACGAATTCATTTTAGAGTTCGAATTAGAGTTAGAGATGCATTTTGGAGCTAGATATAAAGCTAGAGTGGCTTTAGAGTTCGAGTTACGTTTATGTTGCGCCTTACAATACGTTTCCATAGCCAGTTTTTATCTAATTTGTTGACCTTTACGAAGATCACGAAACAAAACAAAGGTCACGAAAAGTCATGATGTTAACCCTCGTCCAACCAGGAAGGGGGGGGGCGGTTATCACCCCCCTAACGGATGATTCCCTGTCGCACAAAAACGCAAACGAATATGATATAAGGCTTTTATGTAATTGTAAGTGTATCCTTTGCGGCCATTTTAGCGAAAGAGATTGGAGGTACTACCTTCAGGGGCGTCAGGGTGTCGGAAGGTACGGGGGGGGTGCCACCTGCCTATACTTTATTGCGTAAAATGCCCAAAATGGTACTTATGTTACTTATGATACTACTGTATAAGCAAATACTGACAATAGTATTCGTTTCTTATTTTTTTTATAGTGGAGGGGCCTATGTAAAATTTGGTGAAGTTCATGTTAATTGTTGGCAACCACTATAAAAGTATACTACTGGGTCTGACTATTCAGAAAAACGATGTTGCCATTTTTTCTTTGACCTTTAGTGACCTTGACGCAAGGTCAAAGGTCAAAGTGGTCATACATCGTCCAAAGTATATCGACCTTGGTACCAAAATGTGGCAAATTTCACAAGGAACATTGTATATAATATTTATTTTGTTATTTGACCTTTCGTTTTCTTGTTATATGCAAATAACCTAATTAGAGACAATAATATGTATAAAATTGCCTTTACGCAGACCCCAGTCCTATTTATCCAAAGAAAGAGTTAGGCCTCAAGTTTTTGCACAATGCAGCCATCTTTAAACACTCTGCTTGAATGTAGAATGAACCCTACACACCCCCCATTATTTCTTGCTATTAATATCCATGGGTATAGTAAAGTAAACCAAGATGTTTTATAAAAATGTGTTAGAGAAAATGATTGATGTTTTCTATACCAATTTCATGGAACGATTCGTCGTTATTACGGTGAAATAACCACGATCGCACTTCAGAGACAAACATATGTATACTAGTTATCTTAGTGTGAGTCAAATGTTTGATGTGGGGTAGGACCCATAGCTATACCATTTTTGAAAAAAAAAAAAAAAAAAAATACCAGAGATGCAAATGCTGGGCCAAATTTAACCAAAATTTGCCTTTTTTCCTCAAAAGTTTGACATTTTAAGCAAATTTGGACAATTTTGACTTCAGATTGAAGAAATATGACTAATTTTCCAACAATGTTTAGAAAAATTTGACTAATTTTCCAACAAAAATGAGAAAATATTGAAAAATGACACATTGCTATACCAAAATTGGCATGAAAAAAGGGTCATTGACATACCAGAAGGCTACAAATGAGACTGATGTCTGTGGCAATTCCCCGTATGGTCATTTGTGTTGAGAATCTCCCCCCCCCCCCCCCAAAAAAAAAAAAAAAAAAAACATTTGTAGGTAAACCAAATTGCGTTACACAGTTTGTATTTAAAATGTGCAAGACAAAATTGTGATTTTCTTCTGTGATCAAGTTAGAGTCATCCCTACCCAACCCACCATCATAGCTGCTATTACTGCCCATGGTTAAGTAAACTGGATTGTGGTACACAATTAGTAAAATGTTCCAGATAAAAATGTGCTAGAACATGGAAACATAGCTAAGATTCATAGATGTAATATTCTTGTTCAACCAATATGTTCACATAATCTAGTGTTCTAAACAACACTGCTATCTAAATTTAGCTTTTTTTCTTTGACAAACCTGTTTTCATTGAACATTGATCATTATTTCCCTGATCTTAGTGTATAGAGTGTATGCAATAATCCAGTCAAGATAATATAACCACTTTGGCATGCCATACTGGCTGAGTATAGGTCCCTTGATCGATTCCACAATTATCATGTGTTATAGTGGTTCATCACCACATTATCATTACATTATCCTTTGCAATCCTGTCACAGACCTCTTGGAGAAAACTGTTAAGATTGACGGGTTCATTTATACCTGTATATGACGTTGTATTGCATATGTTCTCCAAGTATATAGCGCATATTTTGTGCCCAGAATTGTGCACTGTTTGCATTTTAGCTGGAAGATGTCATTTTAAAGACCAGAAAGTCTTTTTGATGCCAAAATACCAAGACGGAAAAAACAATTTTAAACTCTGTGCAGTATGCCAATAGTCTCAAAGTGATGATCTACTTGTTACAGAGCCTAATTCAAATTATACGCTTTTGGGCCATTCTTCGGGATGTCACACACGTGACCGAACTTTATTTGCCTCCCATGACAAAACAAATAATCTAGCAAAAGTGGAAACATTATTTTTGGTTAGATTTTGTGCAAACCTACCCAAGAATAATGTTTCCACTTTCGCTAGATTGGTTGTTTTGTCACGGGAGGCAAATACAGTTTGGTAGCTTTTGGTCACGTGTGTGACATCCGAAGAATGGCCCTTTTGAGTTTTGCTCGTGAACATGGGCACTGACATTTATAGAGGTTGCCAACAATTAACATGAACTTCATAAAATCACTATCTGGCGAACATAGGCCCCTCCACTATTAGGGTAATAACAGGTTTATGCTTACTTTGGCACCAAATGCCAAATAGGCCTAAATACCAATTTGCTTGGCATTGAATGGCGCCAGATTGTTAAAATTGATATGTTGCTCTTTGAAGAAAGGTATAGGCGCTTCACACTGGTACCAAACAAGACGATGTTTGTCCTTGATTGTACGAGGGTTTACAGCTTACGTATCGCAGAATCAACATGGCCTACCCCTTTAATACGAAAAGAATACGGAAAAAACTGTAAGGCGATTTATTTCTATGCACATCACAGTTGTGAATGCGATTGGGAAAAAAACTCGAAACAAGGTGGAAATTTATATTGATTTAATATCCACTGGCAGAGTTGAAGGTGCATTTCGTGATTTCAGCACCTTCTCTTTATTCAATATCAGTAGATTCCTTTGAGAAAAGCTTATTCTCAAAATATGAGCGGATCCCGATCTTGCGGTTTTGTGCTATGAGCAATTGCTCGTTTTCCCACGGTCCCATAGGTACTGTGCTGAAGTTCTGTCCGTTTTAGGGACAGGAAAAAGACAAAATTCAATATATTATCTTACAATGCGACGAATTTGCGCACGTAGATTGGACACACGTAGATTACTAAGGTAACGGTTCAGATGATATAAAAAATCTCAACATTTTTTAGGTAGTCGGGGACGAGGGACTTTGGGATCACGAAATGCCCCTTTAAGTTTCATAACGTTTTTTTTCTCTTTGATAAAAACATCAAAAGTTAGCCTATCAATCTGACAAAAAAATAAAGTACAATAAAAGATTTTAAGCTTATTCTTTCACATTACAGATATAGCTGCGTGCGTTATTGCGTGTTCTTGACTTATTAAAGACGACCAGTAGGATCGATCGCCGCACGTATCTACATCAACACACACATTAAAACATGAGTCTTATAGTTATGCTCGAACATGTCTACTATGGCACGCTCCGTACAAATCATGGCGGAGTTTTCATTGCGCTGTATATCGAGTTACCCGCTTATATGTCGAGTTTACAGCTCTGCTATCCAGTTGACACTCTAGTGCCGAGGTTTCATAATCATGTCCAGAATAAGCATGTCCAGAATACATCATGCCGAGTTTTAAAACAACTGGAATGATTTTTTTTTTTTTCAACATGTCCAAACTGGACATGATTTTTTTTACAGAAACAAATCGACCTGGCTTTTTTCTCACATGAGCAAAATCGACATGATTTTTCTCAACAGGAGCAAACTCGGCCATGATTTTTTTCAACATGAGGCAACCTCGACATGATTTTATTCTCAACATGAGCAAAATTCGACTTGATTTTTTTTACACATACACCAAAAAATCATGCGAGTTTTCCTCATGTTGAGGAAAAAATCATGTCGAGATTTTGAAACTGGACCTTGATTTATGTCAAACTCACCATATAGAGAGCAAAAACTCGATGTAGAGAGGGCCACAAAACACTGGACATTATAGCGCTGTTGTAAACTCGACATTATATAACGCTGCACACTCGACATATGGCCGCGAGGAAAACTCGATACACAGGCGTGAAACTCGACATGCGCGGCGGGAAAACTCGCCATGAGTTGATACGTGGAGCGTGAAAATGGACATGATTTATGTAACACTCACCATATAGAGAGCACAACTCGATTGTTATCTAGGGCAAACTGGCCAGATAGCGATTTGTAAACTCGACATATACAGCTGCACACTCGCCATATGGCGAGGAAACTCGAACACAAAGCGACAAGCGAGCGCGTGAAACTCCGCCATTTCGCGGGAAACTAACTCGCCATGATTTGATACGTTGGGCGTGCCATAGTCTACAGTACAGATGTAAGGTCCGTTACTTTCTATTGAAAAGGCAGTTGACAAAGTTAGGAATCTTCGGCGTCACTAATAACAACCCCCTACGATATACCGTACTCCCCTAAACAGACTAATATTGCATTGAAATCAACCTTTTTAAACCAAATAAATGCATTTTTGGTCATCAAAAATGTTATAGCCGCCCCCTTTCAGTATGTCCATACATTTCATGGCCCCCAAAAGAATCCGCGCCCCTTCTTTCCTCCATCTAAAGAAAAATGTGTCACTATAAGTATAAATTATTCGTCAAATTCTTTTCTGTCTACATATAAACGATATAAGGCAACTCGGCTATAAGGTCGTTTATCCCTATTTGCCCATAGTCTTTATCAGCGATTAAAATGTTTTTTTTGCTAGTTTTATAAAACACTGAAAAAGAGTTCACAATAGAGTGTACCAGTGGAGTAACCAGCTTTTTTTTTCAGGGGGCAAGGAGGGGGGGGCACATTTCCCTAGGAAATCATTATTAAAATAGTAAGTCTATAGCCTATGTTGTTTTTCACTATAATTGCGCGTGTGCAGAAATTCCTCACGATTTTTTTTTTTCAGGGGGAAATGGGGGGGCAAGATTCCCCACAAGGAGAGAAGCTTCCCCTCCCCCACCTTTGGCAACAAAATCGATAACAAAATGGTCTACCCGTCAAAAAGCGTTTCCAGGTATAGGGTCAGAAATTTCTTATTATTTGATGACTTTGACATCAAAATTGATTACATTTTAAACAACATCGCACTCACCAACACGAAGCATCCAATGTATATACAAAACAAATCAAAAACAAACTAAAATCCAAATCCTAAAAATCAAAGATCACTGGTCCTCCGGACCCTTGGACATCGTCGCCCCTTTAATCTGTGGCTGACACCACTTTGACTCCTATGGCCACCCAACGCCTTCGTACGAACCAACTTCTCCACGGATATTGACAAAATTCAAATACCACTCGTCCCGCGGAATCTGATAGGAAAGTGTGCAACTCAATTGGTGACTTCCTGTCAATCATAATGTTCGCTCCTCCCGCCATTTCATCAAACCTCCGCTGGATGGGTCAATCACATTGCCAGATTCCCGGATTTTTTGTTTTGGCGGTTTTGGTAGTGTCAAAAGGTCATGGCATTATGTTTGCATCATGTACCTCTGTATATGGTATACTGGTATAGTATAATTCATATAGAATCTTTTTTTATATTGCAATTTTGAATGAGCACATCCGAATCTGCTGTCTTTGAAATATAAATGAAAGCCAAAACCGCTTGTTTGCCTGACAGAGTTTTTCTTTTGAGTGGGGGACACATAATTTTGGGACGATTGCTCTCCCAACAGTAAGGACTGGTGTGTGTACGTGTGTACGAGGGGGCGGGGTTCTTTTCGAATATTTTTCTTGATCTGGAGGAGGGGAGGGGATATTTTGCCAAACATTTACAACAAAAGAACCAAAATAACATTCAGTATCATAGGATGTAAGCCTTCACCTTAAAAACGAAATACACTGGCCTCCTGAAAGGGAAAAATAATTTCAAAAAGCAAAGAAAGAAACAACCAAACAAAAAACAACACAAACAAAGGAGACCTGAAAGCAAAGCCATTTCGCAAGTTGTGAATTTAGCATGCATTCAGAAATCCAGCAAAAACAAAACATGGGGAAAAAATTCTAAATAGAAAGCAAGAATTTTACAATTTTTTGAAAGTTTGTATTAGTAGTTCGTTAACCTGCATTTATTTCTGCTTACCGACATCAAAACAGGACTTCAAAACAGGACTTGATTAAAGATCAAAAAGAGAAATTCACATGGTTTTCCTTGGCATGAAAATTTTTCATTGAAAACAAGAATTTCTTGCATAAAGAGCGTGAAGCATGTAATTTTCGTCGGTCGGTCGGGGAGGGGAGGCGAGGAGGGAGGGGAGGGCTAGAAGAGGAGAATGGAGAGAGGGAGGGGGAGGAGAGATGGGGATTTTGAGGTTTGCCAGGCTCCTGTTGAGCTCTATGGCAAAATCCTAAATCGGCATTAATATCCTGATTGATTCCTCAAAACCGCTTTGATGAATTCATTCAATTTTAACCATAGGGCAAGAGACATCATTTAAAGCAATTTTGTTCTGCAAACTTTTAGTTTTTGTTAGAGAAATTTGGAGAAAAATGCATTTGAAAATTCAATTTCGCGCATTTCAAAAATCCCTATACAGGCTGAAACGTTATTAATCAAATTTAGGTGTCTCGAAACATCAGACCTCGAAACAAACAGACCTCAGACCTCGAAACATCATACCCGGCAGTAAATCACTTCCCGGGTCTATGTTTTCGAGGTCTGATGTTTCTAGACACCCCGGGAGGTGCATAGAAACATCAGACCTCGAACATCAGACCTCAGACCGGAAGTGATTTTTTTGCGACGTCCAACATTTTTACTTCCGGGTCTTCGGGTCTGATGTTTCGAGTTCTGCTGTTCCTAGACCCCCGGGGGATGTCAGAAACATCAACCTCGAACATCAGACCTCAGACCCGGAAAGTGAAGTTACTTCCCGGTCTGCTGTTTCTAGGTCTGATGTTTCTAGACACCCCGGGTGGATGTCCCCCCTAGCACACAATCGACCCCTCGCAACACAGAACCTCGGACCCGGAGTGATTTTTTGTTTTTTGCAGAAGTCAACATTTTACTTCCTGGTCTGAGTTTTTCTAGTCGATGTTTCTAGACAAACCCGGGGGGGATGTGTCTAGAAACATCAGACCCTGAAACATCGACCCGGAAATTAAAATGTTGAATTCGAAGTCAAAATGTTTCCCCGAAGTAAGCATTTCACTTCTGGGTCTGATTTTTTGAAATTCAATTAGACCCTCACCGTTCCGTGACACGGAGGATTTGCCTGGTTTTTTCTGCCGCTAAATTGAGGGGCCGACCAGTCGAAAGAAAGGGACGATATGGCCGGGTGTGCGGGAGGAGGTGTCCTCCCTTTACGGCCAAAACCTGTGTGAAGGACTGCTGAGGTTAGGGGGAAAAAGGGAAAGAGAGGGGTGGGTGAGAGATGGAGAACACGAGAGAAGGCGGTTGGAGGGATGGAGGTTGTTTTATTGTTATTTTCCTTGTCTCGCTTACTAAGACACATTTCCCATGCATGCAAATTTAGTAGAAAACATTTGATTACAAGTGGTATGGTAACTTCATAATTCAATGGCCAACGTTTTTACAAAACGGTGTGGGTGCGGGAGGTAGGTAAGTTTGGAGTATTTAGTTTGCAAGACATGTTTTCTATGAATAGTATATAAGTAGATAGACCCGATTAAATTCAGTTAATTATAAAACCTTAACTGATTCACAGGTGGCTAAGGATACAATGGGACTTTTGGAAGTACCTTTATCTGAAATGCGGCTTGTGGAACCGTATTTTTGAGTAAATGATATGCTTGGTGAGCGGCTACAATTAGTTTGAAATTGGTGTATTTAGCAACGTCACACGTCATTTGGTCCCAGTCTGGGTTTCCAAGTCCAGGGCATTCCCGTGGTCACGCCTGGAATAATAGCAGGATTTGGTTTCTATCTACTTTTTTTCATTTTTTTTTAACTACAAAACTTCTCCAAGCAGACGGGTAACTAGTCAACAATTCCATGGCCAGTCTCCCCATTTTTTTAAGGAAGCGGTGTCCGCCTTTAGTACATAAAATAAGATTTCCTCCATTTTTGATCACTTCCGGGTCTGAGGTCTGATGTGTTCGAGGTCTGATGTTTCTAGAACCCCCCCCGGGTGTCTAGGAACATCAGACCTAGAAACAATCAGACCCGGGAGTAACTTCACTTCCGGGTCTGAGGTCTGATGTTTCTGGGTCTGATGTTTCTAGAAATCCCCCCCCGGGTGTCTAGAAACAGCAACCTAGAAACATCAGACCCGGAAGTAAAAATGTTGACTTCGGCCAAAAAAAGTCACTTCCGGGTCTGAGTCTGTTTTTTCTAGGTCCTGATTTTCTATACATCCCCCCGGGTGTCTAGAAACATCAGACCTCGAAACATCAGACCGGAAGTGAATTACTTCCGGGTCTGATGTTTCGAGGTCTGAGTCTGTTTGTTTCGAGTCTGATGTTTCGAGACACCCCAAATTTAGTCTCATTCGCATGTATATGTGTCCTACCAGCTATGACTCCACGCGGTCGAACATGAACGTATACCACGCACACAAGACTACGCGCTCATGCAACACAACGTATACCGACGTATTGACAGGATCGGCTCAATATCGCACCCACATTTTGTCTCAAATTTCCTTCCAAGACCTGCTTTGTCATAGTTGATCGCATTTTTTCGAAAGTTAACTTATAAGATTCGTTTTATGGTTTTTGGTCGTTGTGGCCTTTTGCAGCGTTTGCGCAGTTTGACAAAAATGACCGTATAATGACTTTAACACCATACCAATCTATATACAGGTTTCCTGGGCCATTTATATAGAGTGCAATTTCCGATAGATGCCAGTAAATCCACCTTCCCCCCTTGATTTCTTTATCCTCATATCATGGTCCCTAATCGTTTGGGGGTCTGTTTATTTTATGTGTAAAATCTATACTGCTTCCAATGGCCTAGACTATCATTTGAGAGTCAATTGAAGAAAATTTAATAGTTGTGCCAGTTCACTTTAAGAGGATTTTTTGTGATATAACTGAGACAGAGACTTGTCATAGTACATGCACGAAAAGTTCCACAAATTACCGTTGGAGTTGGGACAGGATTGGGAATTCCCAAATGCCCAAATCGACCAAGTCGTGTCCTTATCCCCCCCCCCCCCCTCCCCTCCCCCCCCAACCCCCCGGGCCGGGTTGGATTGGGTGGAATCATGGCACGATCATGATAAAGTGCACCAGCTAGACCCCACGTGTAATGCTGGTCGGCCACCGAGCTAGCTTTGTCGTTGTGGTTGGCTTTGCGGCTGGCGGCATGTCCTTGTGAATTACATGATTATTCACACAAATATTGGCGGGCGCGCCGACGATTTGGTTCAAAAGGTACAATAAAAGAAAATACGGTAGTAAGAATATAAAAGGTAGATAGTGCATAACATGTGATGGAGTGAAGAAATGCGAATAAGAGGTATTAAAAACCAATAAAAGGTAGGTTAAAATAACAACAAAAGGTAGTTTTCAAAAGTGTTTCAATAAGAAAAACGCTACTGAGGTAAGACAGGACAGGTCAATGGAATACATGTTTAAATGAAGACAGATCGGGTGTGAAATGAAAACATGTCAGATGAATGAATACACGTGTGATAAATGAAAACAGGTAGCTAAAAAAGGACGGTCGTAAATGAAAGATGTCAGGGTAAAATGGGTGGTAAAGTGAAGCGGTCAGCCGCCAAAATATACACTTCATGTAATGAAACCGTCAGGAAACTGAATAACACGCGTCAGGCAAAATTGAAAAAGGTCAGGTAACTGAAAAAACAGCTCAGGTAAATGACCACAGTTGTGGTAAATAAAAATGTGTCAGCTAAGTAGGGTAACGGTGTACCATCAGGGACATAATTTTTGTCTAGTTTTTTTTTCTAGATTTTTTTCTAGAATTTACTTTTAGACAAAAAATAATTATTTACAGATTATTTTATTTTTTTTTTCGATTTTTTCTAATTAGTTTTAATTGTGTACGGTACGATTGCTATTCGGGAATGTGTTCAAAAGTTGCAAGTATTCGAGGGTAGGTAAGCACAACGCGTTCGCAAAGTGGATAAGGTACACACTCGCGTTTGCAGGGTGTTTAAGGTACGCAACGCGTACTATTAGGTGTAATGGGTCAAACGACGTTATTGTGTTTGCAAGTATGTAAAGGTTGGTTCCGGGGCGGCGGGTAAAAGTGGACCTTTTACCCTTTTGTGGGATTGGGGGGGGGGGTGCGGCCGCACCCCCCCCCCCCGGGAGACCCCCCCCCCCCCCGTGTAAGGGCCTGGTGGACTCTAAAAACACTGGTTAATGGGCTGCGTATTTTAAAACAATTGCAAACTGGGCGTACCCAAAAACACTTGCGAGCGCGCGAGTGTACCCGAAATACACCAGCGAGTATGTTCCCAAAAACACATGCAAAGGCATAGACGTACCCAGAACACTTGCACCTCGCGCGCCGTACCTAGACTACTTGCAATTATGCGTGCGTATCCAGAATTAGAACAATGGGAACAGTAGATTAGGGGGAAGGAGAACGAGATCGATTGTGGCATAAGCGTGACTTACTCCATAAAAAAAAATCGAGAAAAGAAAGAAAAAAACATTATTTAGAAAAAGTTGTTTGTTATGGATCGATGGTACACCCGTACTTAGCTGACACGTTTCCATTTAAACACCTGCAGTCATTTTTAGCCGGTCTTCATTTACCACAAATGTATTTATTTACCCGATCTGTTTTTATTTACATGACCGTTTTTATTTACCAAATGTATGTATCGACCTGCTTTTTGCGTTTTTGCTGCCGGGCTATTCATTATAGACCTGTCGTCATTTCACATGACATGTAATTTATTTATCTGACCTGTTTTAATTAAACTCCTGTATTCATTCAAACTCGAACCCAAAGAGTAACTAGAACTCTAAAAGCAACTCGAACTTCAACTCGAACCTAAAAAGCAACCAACTCTAAATCGAAACTCTAAAAGCAATCCGAAAACTATAACTCGAACTCTAAAAAAACTCGAACTCAACTCTAAAAGAAACTCGAACTCTAAAAGCAACTCGAACTCCCTCGACAACTCTACCTCGAACTCATAAAAAAAATAAAAAAAATAAAAAAAATAAAACATTGTTTTCAAAACACGCGAAAAATGGGCAAAGAAGACGGAAAATTCAATGAGCCTTGCGCTACATCAACTTTTTGTTGAAAATTATTTTTGTTGATATTACTTAGAAGACCCAAAAATAACACATATTTAAAAAAAAACTGTATTTTTTACGGGGGTTGCAAAATACACGTCATTTTCCCAAGACTTTGTACAGTACAGTAACGGTTTTTTAGCTTTTTTAGCAAACGTCCTCAAGAAATTGGCACATCAAGGGTTAATTATTTTGACTGTATAACTTAATTGTTTACTATATGTAGTGTGTGAACACAAACTTTGGGTGGTTCTTGATTTGTATAAGATTCTCCGATGACTTCCGTTAGTGCCACAAGGGGGGGGTTCCCATGGGGCCCTACCTAATTAACTCATTAACGGCTTGGTCGATTTTAATATTTGGTATGAAAAGAAGCGCATTAAAAGTCAGACAATTACAAACAATTGGGCGCAAAAAATCCACGCGCAAAGCGGACCAGCGCGACCAACAAATTGGAGGGGGTTTCCCTAGGAACCCCCCCCCCCGGTCACTTAGTGTTAAGGACCTTAGACCCATGTCGAGCATAACTTTGTGAAGGGCTCCAGCTGGTTCATTATGCATGGGTCCACGTGACCAATGCAAACGTTGTCTGTAGGAGGAGTCCGGGGGGCAAAAAAAATTTTTAAATGATCTTTTGATCCCCTATGAGCCCTACTCAACTTTTACAATTAGGTGCATGTGAAATGTAGCGATCAAGTGGGGGTGTTGGGACCAAGGATGGTCAAAATCTATCAAGACATGCTGGAGTTATAAGCCTGAAATATGACAGAAGAAAAGGGGAAAAGTAACAAGACACGAAGAATCCAAGACCCTATTGCCTTGTATAGTAAGTGTAGGAAATATTTAACTTCCGTCCTCACTAGTCATCAACAAATCGGCGAAAAGTATTGTTTTGCGTTTCATACTGGCGGATATATGGAATAAACGTAATTTAACCGATTTTATCAAGTGTCATTGCATAAATACACCGGTAAATTTTTAGTGTTAGTCACATTTCAAAATTGGAACCTTTTGATTGACGCGTACTGACTCTGCAAAATTGACCAATTGCGATTTTCAGAAGCGTTTTTCGTTTTCAGGTTCTACATCCGTCACTTTGTTAACACCTGTCGAAACATTATGGTAATTGCACGATTGCACTTCGATTGCAATTCGCAATTGCTTCCGATGATGGACGAAGAGCGCCGCTCATTAACGGCATAGTGACGTTATATTTTTATACAGCTTGGGAAGATTTCGGGAATTCGGAAATGTGTTCATGAGGTTCGAGAGACTGTTCAGACCTCAGGTGGTCAGAAATATATGCGCAATGATAATGGGCAAATCCAGGATGATCTTAGCTATCGGAAAGGGAAAACAGAATTCAAATCAGACTTTCCGCTTGTGAGTGGTAGTGTTGTTTTGTGTTAGTAACGTTGCGCTCTGAGTCAATCCTAGCAATTGAGGGTTCAAAAGTACTCCTAAATAATCATAGATTATGCAAGGCAGACTAGGACCAGTTTGAGAACCTGGTGGATTCAGAAGTGCCCAACCTTCCGACACCTACCTCCTCCAACATTTACAATTTTTACACAGCACTGTGTAAAATCTTTATTAAGATAGCAAATAAAACCATCAGTGGCTGTTGTCGCAGTTATATCCCAATTTGGGATGAGGAATGTGATGCTCTTTACAATGAATTCTTGAATTCTGAACACGGGGAAGACGCGACATCTAAGGCTTCAGATCTGACAAACTGCTTGGACAGGAAACGTCGTGAGCGCTGGGAGGAGACGGTCCAGGGAATTGATTTCACTCATTTATATAGCAGGAAGGCATGGAAGACCATAAACCGCCTCACCGGCAGAGTTTCCAAACCATCGAAATGTCCTGTGTCTGCCAACTCAATTCCTCGCAGTTCCTCGCAAATGGTCGCTTCAAGGGTATTTATAGGATCACATTCGCTCTGCTAAAAAAAAAATCACCAAACTTCGCCGAGCCCCTGGCGTGGACGGGTCACTTTCAACACCCTTCTCACTAGATGGGCTCACCTCCGCTATCTGCCAACTAAAGAGCGGAAAAGTTCAGGGGCCTGATAATATACCAGCAGAGTTCCTGACGCACTGTGGCCCACGATGTCTTGAATGGCTCCAGGAGTTCTACACATGTTGCCTTACCAACCAGTCCTTACCCAAGATCTGGAGGAGGGCTACCATCATTTCACTCCCCAAACCAAACAAGCCTGTTGACAACCCCAAGAACTACCGCCCAATATCACTACTGTGTGTCCCTTCAGACTCCTTGAGAGGCTGATCCTGGCCCGGCTGGAGCCAGTCGTCGAACCCCATCTGCCTGATGAACAAGCAGGATTTCGCCGTGGCCGGAGCACTGTCCATCAGATTGTAAAACTCACAAATTATATTGAGGAGAGCTTTGAAAAGCGTCGTAAGGCGCGCATCATCTTGGTGGACCTTATTGCAGCATATGGCACCGTGTGGCACCAGGGCTTGACACTCAAGCTTCTCAGGACCCTCCCGGATCGTCACCTTGTACAATTCATATGTAACATGCTCTCAATCAGTAGCTCTGTTCTTACGACCAGTGATGGGCAAAGAAGTCGACTGCGTCATCTGAGGAACGGAGTCCCACAAGGATCAGTACTGGCTCCCATGCTGTTCAACTTGTACTTCAGCGTCTTACCTCAAACAACAAACAATATGCCTACGCCGACTCAGACAGAAGCTGGACTGAAAGACTAAATACACTTACTGCAGATATGGCCCTACTTGCAGCATATCTCAAGACCTGGAGACTCAAGCTGAGTGAAGCTAAGACCACCGCTACTGCCTTCATCTTAACACCAAAGAGGCTCATCAGCTCCAAATCAACCTCAATGGAGTGCCTCTGTCACAATCCTACACCACAATCCTACACCAACTTATCTGGGAGTGAAGCTTAATCGGCAGCTTAGTTATCGGCCCTGCCCAATATGGCTTCACTTTATTGTCAAAGTTAAAGGAATTTTGTACAACAATAGAACATCTGCGTGGAATATGTGCACCAGCAGGTGTATGCATTGTTTCCCTCCATATTGCGAAGGGCAAAAAGCAGCTTCCTGTTGTTTCAATAGGCGACGTAGACCCGCTGTCTACGATTTCTACAAGTTGTGACTTACGTGCGTTCGCGAACAATGGACGTTAGACATTCGTAGCTGGGAACACCTTTTCGCATAACTTAGAATCATTATTACGTGCCTTCTATTTGGTGCTATTGTTGGTGCAATTATGTACGAGTTGGTGTTGAATGCCGTTCTGGTAAATCGATTAACAGATTTTAGAAGAATATGTGTGTGTTTTGGGGTGACTATAGACCTATTGAAACTGTAAAGTACTCGGACTACCCTCGCACATTTTAGAATTCCTCGTGGTAAATGAGAATTGGGTTCAATTCAATTGAAGTATATTATAACAATCAAATTCTATCATTGCGTTGGTTTAACTTGGTACTCTTGCCCGTGTACGTTCGATAGGTTGGCCTATTAGATAAATCTACACTGGCACAAAAAACAAATGGATTCAAAACCAAAGAGGACGGCTATTTTTTCATTCTTGTCATTCTTCTGGGTTAGAAAGATAAAAAACAACATTCTATTTAAAAAAAATAAAAAGTAATATAGGCCTATATCCAATAAACGAAAACAAAAGGACATGGATGAATATTAGAAGCAAGGTAAATGCCTGCAGCCAGCAAGAAAAAAAAGGTCTGTTAAGCAAGTGACGATATGACAAGACAAACAATTACTAGCGAAGAAGACTTACATCTAACACTGATATTTGTAAATAATTCAACAAAACTAGGAATGAGCCAATAGGTTTTGTGTGTTTGTATTAATTAAATATAGTCACCTAGAAGTGAAAACAGTTACCTAAAATACTCAATTCCTCCAAAGATTGAGATGAAACAGATTTTTTTTGTTTTGATGTAGTAACCATTTATGTGTAGTATAACATTATCATCGGATAAGCCTACTCTGTATAAATAAGAATCCGGAATTTTATTACGAAGTTGTGATTTTCTATATGAAGGACATCGATTTGAGCTTAGCTATTTCACACAGTGAATAGTTGTGGTCAAGCATTATGTACATGAAAAAAACACGATTGTTATAAAATTGAGGGCACTATCCTCGGGAGATCACTGAGGCAGCCTTTAATTGAAGTAGATCGGAGAGATTCGTATCTGTATAGGTGGCCTCTTTCTTTCTTTTTCCCTTTTCTCCTTTCTTTCTTTCCATCTGCCTTTCCTTATTTTTTGTGCATGACATGGATAGATGAGCCAATCTGTGTGGGTAAGGGATGCAGGACATGTAATGAGAGGCATGGGATGTAATTATTGCAGTGACATGCTTACAGATGTTACAAAAGACAATGGTATATGATTATTAACTTGTTTAATCTGTTTTGTTAACTTAATTTATACTTACACCGATTTTGAGCCATTGCGTATTTAAAATGCTTATTCAGCCAACCTGACTGTATGTTAATAAATGACATCATTGGAAAGAAGGGATCTGTAGCTTTAAGCTGCTACTAGTCACTTTGGTGTAACGCAATCTTCTAGAAATAATTGTTGTGGCGTTTATTTTGATAACCCTGTATATCAAGTATATTCATCAACGACATCCTGGTCCTTAAAGGAGAACCCGTACAACGTATACTATTAAACAACATACACTATAAAATAATTATTGACCACATATCGAGTGGTTTCATAGAAAAACAGAATTATATTAACCCTAACAATGAATTAAAACCATCTAGTCTGACCATGTGCTATTTCAAAATCGCGCTAGTGTATAACGTGTTATGCGATACGACCGGTGTGAAAGCGGATATAGTCCGGCGGGAGCCACAGTCCGGGGCTCCATAGACGATAACAGAATAAAGCGTGAAACTAATGTTGCGTGAAGAGTCAACTGAATCGATTTCCCTATTGTTCACCATTGTTCCCGGACTATGAGTACGCCGGACAATAATTACTTCTACACCGGCACGTTTGCGTCATACATGCCATAGGAAATACACATTATGAAAGCATCATGTGTGAAGGTGAATGCCGTCCGTATCGCATAACACAAATACATATCCCATATACACTTGCGCGAATTTCAAATAGCGCATGGTCAGACAAAATGTTTTTCATTCGTTTTATGGTTAGTATATTTCTATTTCCCCATGAAACCACACAATTATGTGTTCAATAATTGTTTTTATAGCGTATATTGTGTAAGTTATTCTTGATAGAGGTTCTCCTTTACAGGGGGTTGCTATAATATCTTATTATGCCTGCAAGACTGCGTCTTTGTACATTTTTTGGAAATATAAATGCTTTTGTCATGATAGATTGCTAACAAAATGGCTGGAATGCGAACAGCGGACCGATCCGTCCACTTCCCACACACTACGAGTGTGTTACGTGTACTCCTGACCACACGTAGTTTTAATCGTAAATCTGGCTTACTCGTAGGACATACATAGCCTACGTTAAAGTTTCACGAACGCAAAAAAAAATCGTAGTAGTAACTTACGTAGCAACTAGGGCTACGTTATTGATTCCACATCACTAAATAGATCTGGTCTGGCACCCTCTGGCCGAAAAGTGTTTGGGAAAAGGTAAAAAAAGTGACAGGTCTAAGTTAAAATTGAAAAATAGTAGGAACTGGAACTTCCTGGGCCATATTTTGTGTTAGAAATTATTTTAAAGATACAAATCAGCGCAATATCAAGACAAAAAAGTTTGTGAGGCTTACTACTGAGTATTTTACAGTACTAATTTTACACCCACCCCATAGGAATGTTTTGACTAGAAGCCACAGTTTCAGAGGGGATCGGAACTCATCGTTGTCTTCATGCTTCAGTAGCTCGAAAAATCCGTGGTCAACTTATGGATTCTTCTTGCTGAATGGGATGCAGAGGTCTAGCAGTCCAAGGTAATGCATAATTTAAGCGACTGAGTCGCTTCTTTAATGAGAAATTTACGTTTTAATTAGGGCCATTTTGTACATAATCCAATGGCAATTTATTTGGTGGTGTGCAACCTATATAGTCTTACGACTGCTTTCGCGAACGGACCCCACCCAGTGCTTCTATAGAGTAGGTTTGTTTGTGAATTGACTGCTAGCTGGTGACAGTGACATGCATGCTTTTTGACAGGTGTTGAAAAGTAAATGGTTAGTAACTCATATTATAACTTTTGATGTTTTCTATAGACAAGTTTAAAGTGTTATATGGCCTCCATTTTCTGATTAAAGATATTAATTTGATTTTCTCAATTTTATTTGAGAAAAGATTTCTCACGGGAAAAGTACTTTGTTTATGATAAAAAAAAAAGAGAGCAGGGGATCCCCTAGTGTTGTTTGTGCAAGGTGCACCTGTTAGATAGATTGCACAAGAGGTGAATGGGGATTCCCCAAGATGTCAACTTAGAAACTGAGTCAACTTGTTTATGCTTTGAGATCAAAACATTACAAAATCTGGGGATTCCCCCATGGAATTATGTGAAGTGATGTAATTCAGATGATGTACTTTACGTGATTTCCAATTGGTCAGCTAGTGCAAGGTTATGTTTATGCATTATTCTGTGGTAATATCTATTTTAAGACTTGGGAACTTTGTGAAATGATGGTATAAAGCAGAGTTGCAAGAGGTTAGATTTGCCAGCAGTAGTAACCAGGAAGCTATACAGTATAGCTATTTAGAGCTAGTTTTAATCTACAATAATGGTAGATTTGAGCTTTACATATTGCCAGGATTTATATAATATTGGATGCCGCTGGAGCTTGATAGCTAAAGTGTTTGCTGTCGTCTTTTAAGCCAGAAGAGCTCCAGTTTTGGAATCAAAAAGGGATTCCAGTTTATGGTCCTATATGAGGACATTAGCGACAGACTGATGGTGGTAGAATACCTGGATTGTATTGCAGAAAATTAGTGTCGTCGAGGGAAAACCTTGTCGTCTTGAACTGCTGGACAAAATTACCTTCAAGTCTCAGAAGATTCGCATGGAATATACCATGGATATTTATGTGAACTTATGCTCTGTCATTTTGGAGTCTTCGCTGTGAGGATATATCATCGTTGAACTGCAACGCTTCATTGAACTCTGAACACTTGAGGACTTGAAATATTAGGTATCTTAGTTTATAAATCATGTAAAGTTGTTACTGTAATTTTGTTTTGGAGATACCAAATTCTTGAACCAATACGAACAAATCATTAAATCTGTGTTATATTATAAAATTCAGATCACTTGTGCACAAAGCTCATTTATTTGTGTTTGAAAGGTATTTCTGACCCGTGACGCCTACCAGACGTCATAACAGAATTGGGGGCTCGTCTTCGGGAATTGAATTTAGATAAATTTGAGCCTTATTGTTCAGAATTTACATATTAAAAGTGTGTCTTCAAGAAGGCGGAACCAGTGAAATAAAAGAATTAGAAATTCAATTGGAAATGAGAAAATTGGATCAAAGAGATAGAGAAATGGAGTTTGAAAGGGAAAAATTAGAAAAGGAAATGGAAATGAAACAGAAACAGATTGATGCGGTTTTGATGCGGCGAAAAATAATAATAATAATAATAGCAGAGATTTATATAGCGCCTTATGCTATTGGCCTCTAAGCGCTTTCACAAATGGCCGCTGATCACTGTGGCCCAACCATACCATAAACCATTTAGCATTATTTCAAGGGATGCAGCAGATCGGGATCAGCGCTTTCCCTTAAAAGCAAACATGCATCGAGATAACCATCGCAGCCGGGACCAGCTTCCCAAATATCGCATGGGTAAATCGGGACAACCAAGCGGTTAATTTCTTGTCCAGGGAAATTACAAGATAGCTGAATCTCACATGGCTCGAACGCACGCCTATACGCATGGATGAGCATACACTGGAGTCGAGCGCTTACCTGATTGAGCTATCTTGTCCGCTGATCAAAATATTCGCCTATTTCCAAAATTTCAGGAACAAGAAGTAGACAAATACTTCTTACACTTTGAGAAAATTGCCAATAGCTTGAAATGGCCCAAGGAGTCTTGGACCTTGTTGCTACAGTCAGTGTTCATTGGTAAAGCCCGAGAAATATATTCGGCCATGTCATTAGACAGATGTAGTGATTATGACGGGGTTAAGCAGACAGTGCTCAAGCATATGAATTGGTGCCAGAGGCATATAGACAAAAATTCAGGTCTTGTCAGAAAAAGGATGACCAGACACACGTTGAATTGGCCCGTGTAGCTTCTCTCAAAAGAAGTTGGGCAAAATTTTGGTCAACTTAGGAAGTTTATGTTAGTTAAAGAGTTCAAACAGTGTCTACATCCAGATATCAAAACACATCTGGATGAAAACAAAATTGACAGTTTGCGTGAAGCAGCCATAAAGGCCGACGACTATGCTTTGACTCACAAACTAAGTAATACTAGTAGGCCTAGCTAAGAATTTACTAGGTACAACAAGTACAACAATAAGTCGGGTTCTAACAAAGCGTCTCATGGTAGCACACAGGAGGGGAAAACCCAGTCAAGTTCCCATGAAAAGGGGAGCAAAGAAAACAGTAGTGCTAATCAAAAGCATGGGATGGGACCCAAATCACTGTTCACATGAAATCACTGTAAAAAGCCAGGACATTTAAAGTCACGGTGTTGGGGCTATCCACCCGAAAAGGAGGGAGCCAAAAGTAAGTCAAAACCAATAGGTTGTGCAGTTACTTTGAGGTCAAAAGTTCATTCTTCTGTTCAAAAACAAGAAATTCCACAAAAAAGAATTGACACAGAAAAAGTAAGGGATGACAATAAGCCTTTTGTTTTGGAGGGATTTGTGTCACTCTCAGGTGATAGTTTAGATCCAAAACCCATTAGAATCATGCAGGACATGTGCTGTGCACAGTGTATGATATTGGAAGATGCTCTTCCATTTGAGTATATTGAGAGTTCCAAAGGACTAGTTGCATTGATTCAGGGGATAGGTATGGAATTGTATTATGTCCCTCTCACAAAATGAATTGAAATCAGACCTGGTTTCTGGAACCTATCACAATTGGGTTGTTAGAACAAGAACTTCCAGTTAGTAAAAGGGGGTTATCCATGTTTTTTTGGGAATGATTTGGTAGGGGAAGTAGTAATGCCAGATCCCATAGTTTCCAGGGCCTGTTACATTGGATGAATTTGATGGGAATTAACATTTCCCAGCAGGTGCAGTAACTGTCAAGACCAGAAACGCCCTCACAGGGAAACCCAGGAAGCAGGTGATGAGTCAACTACTCACACATGGGAAGAGCGACGAGGATGACTTGGTCCCCAAATTTAGAGGATTACATTTTTCTCAAAGTTAGAGGAATGTGGAGGTCATCTTCCTCTTCAGGGGAGACTAAATTCCTTGTTAGTGAAAATCCAGCCCGTGAGCACAAACAAGTGACAAGCTGTGGTACACAATGAAAATCCAGCCGCGGAGCATGATAGAGTTAGGGAATATAAATGAAGCCCTTTAAGCCTCATGACAGCTGGTAATCACAATACAATGACCCAGAACTTAGGAAATTAGGTGAGAGGAGGGCATTGACGCAAAGGAAGCCGAGCAAATCTGTATGTTTCTACAAGCAAAATGGCGTCCTCGTGAGAAAATGGCGGCCACCGATGCACTTGTAGATGTAGAATGGAAAGTTGTGCATCAAATTGTAGTGCCAAAGGTATACATAGGGAAGTGAGAGGCATAGCCAGGATTAGTCCCATGGCAGCTGACACTTACGGTGTGAGAAAAAACACATGACAGAATTAGGAGTCATTTTGCGCTGGCCTACACTCAGAAAAGATGTGTCTGAGTAAGACTTGTCACACATTGTCAAATGGTGGGCAAGCCCAATCAGAAAAATTCCTACTGTCCCTTTGCAACAAATACCAGCATTTATGAGCCATTAGTAGGGTGTTAATAGATGCGTAGGACCACTTCAAAGACCAAGTAGGAAATCGTATTTACTGCCATTCAGGTGTGCTTTCCACAATTCCCTGAGGCCTACCCGTGAGAAATATTAGGACACATAATGTAATGAAAGCTAACCAAAGTTGTTCCTTCAGTAGGCTTACAAAATCACTTCAGTCGGATCAAGGATCAAATTTCATTGTTCAAGTTTGTTCCAACACGTGATGGACCAGTTGGGAATTTCCCAAGATATACAGTTCTTCAGCATACCAACCAGAATCCCAAGGGGGCCCTAGAAAGGTACCACCAAACATTGAAACGATGATCAAAACCTATTGTTTTCTGATGTGAGAGGGATTGGGGATGAGGGAGTCATCTCGTGTTGTTTGTACCAGGGATGCGTACCAGTTGTTTGGTCACAAAGTAAGGGGGACCCTTGAAAACTACTGAAAAAAATGGTGTGTGAAAATCCTGATATGAATGTGTTATTCGACTATGTGTCTCAATTCAGTCACTGGCTCCAAAGAGCCACAGAAAATTGCCAAACAAAATCTCAAACAGAGCAGCAAAAAATGAAAACATGGTATTGACAAAAGATGCCAGAAAAACAGAGTATTTCAACAAGTGACAAGGTTGGCACTTTTCCAATACAAGAGGATCCTTTGCAACACAAGTATTCTGGACCATGAGATTGAGAACAAAGTGGGAGACCTTGGACTATGTGATCAAACACACCAGGTAAACGTAAAAGTCGACCAGTATGTCACGGAAATATGCTCAAAGAGTATGAAAGGGATAAACGTAATGCCTGAGTTGTTGTGGTGGCGTGCCAGTGTAGTGCTGAATGTGCAAATGAATGACTCACAGAGTCAGTCCCTGAACAAAGGACAGCACTGTAAAACAGAAAATGATTATGGTGTAATTGCAAAATTGACATATGCCAATTTAGACAAGAAACTAGGTCATTCTCCAAGAGAGATCAACAAGGTGAATTGAAAGAAATTAATTCATGAGTGGGAAAACATATTTCCTGATGTAACCAGTGAGCACACACCTGTCATAACCCATGACATTGATGTAGGCCTTTCAGAACCAATGAATTGCAGCAAGCTTATGAGCCACGTAGAAGTGAGACTGGAAATCCAGATCCAGTCAAACTGCCAATTTGATGCATATTGGGGACAATGTACCCGATATTATTTCTGTGAATATTTTTAATTAATTTTGTGGATGATTAATTACAAACCCCACCTGACAAGAATTCAACCTTTTGGAGTTTAACTCTAACAAGAATACATCTGGACATAAGGACCATAAAAGGGAAAAGAAAAATGTCTTGGCAGATACCTTGTCCAAAGCTGCCTAAAATTTTAGTATTTTAAAAAAAAAAAAAAAAAAAAAAAAAAAAAAAAAAAAAAAAAAAAAAAAAAAAAAAGAAGTGTTAAAAATTTTGCACTGTGTAAACTGTAGGTAACAATTAAAACACAAAAATGGTTATTAAAGGTATAAAGGCAGCAGATTTGGAAAATTTTCATTTCATTCAAGTTTCTTTTTAGGGGGAGGCTGTTATATGGCCTCCATTTTAGATTAAGCTATTAATTTGATTGTTCTCAATTTTATTTGAGAAAAGATTTTCACGGGAAAATTACTGTGTTTCGGATAAAAAAAGAGAGCCGGGGATCCCCAGTGTTGTTTGTGCAAGTGGAACTGGTATAGATTGCACAAGAGGTGAAGGGGGATTCCCAAGATGTCAACTAGAAACTGATTCAATTGTTTATGCTTTGAGATCAAAGCATTGCAAAATTGGGGATTTCCCATGGAGTTATAATGTGAAGTGATGTAATTCAGAATGTGATATCATTTATGTGAATTTCTAATTGGTCGCTAGTCAAGGTTATGTTATGCATTATGCTGTGATAATATCTATTTTAAGCCTGGGAAACTTTGTGAAATATGGTATTATAAAGCAGAGTTGCAAGAGGTTAGATTGGCCAATTGGCCCAGCAGTAGTAACAGGAAGCTCCAGGCCGGTGACGGTCATGATATTTTCGTTACTAAAGTGGGATTTTAGAGGTTGCGAAACTGTGTGTGTAAGACAATGCGACATATTCCGCTAAAAATCGATCCGTTGGGGACCAAGTTAACTCATTGCAATTCATTTAATCTACCAACAGACCTCTACGCTTTTGGCATATAGGTATAAACGATATTGGAGCAACATTTTCTCATACAACAAAAATGTTGATGAAGAAAGAAAAGAAAAATTTGAGAAAAAAAAAATTTGAAATGTGAATAGTTTAGGGAGGATTTTAGTTCAAATTGCCGTTGCCTTTCTCTCTTCAGCAGAACACACTACTTGTCCGTGGAAGAGAGAGATTAATAGAGCTTTTGTGGATGTTTTGTTTACAGAGATGGACAAGTTATTTAGCTCGTACCCATCGACAACTATCTTTCTGCCCACAACCGAGCCGAGTCGGTGATGTGTTGTATACATTGGATCCCGGATTGCATTCATATTAACACATCGTAAATAAAGCCACAAAAAAGATTCTGAAATTAAGGCTGGAGTCTGAGGCAGGAGAGATGGCTGTGCAGGTGCATGTGTAAATTGCTGTTGTACGGGAGCTCATGGCTGCAGCACCATGCATGGCACTGCCATGACTGCATGTGCTGGTGATGCTGTGACTGAGCAGGGGCTGTGGTGGGCATGATATGCAGAATCACCAGCAACATCAAAGGCTAGGATGTCATCGTTCTCTTGAAATGCACTTGCCCAAATGCATTGGTATGATGTGTTTTGAATTTTCATATAATAGCATTTGGTTTAGGCGTTCACTGTTAGTCTACTGTTTAACCAGGCTGAACCAGCAACGACATACAACATTGTAACAAACAGTGAAGTGGGTCACGGCCTATAGCGCAAGCCATTAAAGGCCAAACGTATGCGGCCAAAACGCGTTGCGAGAAAGTACAACGCGTTGCGACATTTCGCAATGCGTTGCGGCATTTCAGCAACACGTTGCGGTTGTTGGCCACATAAATCGTAATGTCTGTGACGTATTTAAAAAAAATTAGACCCACAACGCATTGATAGATACTCTGCACCGTGTTGCAACCCTCACAGCGCCCGTGGCGAGCCCTTCACCACGCATTTCCAAGCTTCACAACGCGTTGCTAAGGTCACAGGCATAAGGTATAATGTCATTGCCGCAACGAGTTGTGGAAAGTCACAACCACGTTGCAAACATTTCGGCAACGCGTTGCGACATTTCAGCACGGCGTGCGGTTTTGTGTCGGCCAATCAAAAAATCATGAATTTCTGTGACGTAATTCAAAAATATAAATCTCACAACGCGTGCGGAGTGCGACCTCCCAAGCGTTGCAAACCCTTCACCAACGCGTTGTGATGGCTGCAACGCGTTGTGAAAGCATAAGGGTCATAACGTATTGGCCGCAACGCGTTGTGGATCTATTTTTGAGTACGTCCAGAAATTCATGATTTTGATCGACGACGGCCGCAAACGCGTTGCAGAGAAATGACGCGTCCACACGCGTTGTATTTCTCACAACGCGCTTGCGGCAATAACGTTATGGACCCTTATGTGGCTTGTGGACCTTCGCAACGGTTGTAAGCTCGCAACGCGTTGTGAATCTCGCAAAGAGTTGTGTAAGGATTTGCAAGGCATTGTGAGTTTCTCACAACGCGTTTGCTCAGGATACCTTGCAACGCCGTGTGTGGGTCTATTTTTTTAAATACGTCACAGAAATGATCATTTTAATGGCCAACACCGCAAACGCGTTGTGAAATTTTGGAACGCGTTGATACTTTCTTCGCAAACGCGTTGACGGCAAATACGTTATTATGGCCTTTATGGCTTGCCATACACGGCACGGCTTGGTCCAGACATAGCCTCAGATACGACCCACCCAACTGGAATTTCTTATCGCAGCAACCTTCGCTGAACTGATGTGGACTAATGGCATGCATGCAAGCAGTTGGATAGTCAGGCATGCATCATAGCCAGTCAAATCAAACACACCATATTTCAAAGGCATCAAAGAAAAGCATTCATGGTACGATTTTTAGGTTTGGGAAGTATTGTTTAGTCACCTGTGACGTCCTTGACCACCTACTCACTGACGGATTAAGCTCGGAAGGAATAAAGCACATGTGCGATAGGTGTAGGGTTGGTCAACTATGACATCACATGGCGTAACAAAATATTGCCTTGGTTTCTCCCTCACTTGGACTCGCATGCTCCAAAAACATCAGATAACATTTTGAGGTTTTAAAGCAGGACCAGCCATTTGGATATTCTTCGTAAAGAGGAGTACCGGTGTGAAAGCAGATCTAGTCGGTGGGAACCACAGTCCGGGCTCCAATACGACGGATAACGGAATATAGCGTGAAAACTAATATTGCGTGAAGAGTCAAACTGAATTGAGTGCTCTATTCTTTACCATTGTACCGGACTAGAGTACCCGGACTATAATTACTTCTACACCGGGTTCCCCCCCCAATAAAATGGACATTATAAAGCGCCAGATCATCAGGAAATCGTCATCTCTTCATTTCGCCCTAATCATCAAAATATACTTTATTCTCATTCTGAAACAGCTTATCATTTAAAGGCTGGTTCAGAAGATTTCGACAATATAAATTCAATTTTGAGTAGAAAATTAAAAATATTCATCAAGACATAAGATAGTCACAAATGTTCAATCAAAGTTAGGAGAATCGGGTTTTGTTTTCCTGTTAAAAGTCTGAGAACTGAGTGAGTCTAGATTAGTTGAGCAGCTGGGGGTGTAACTGTACCTTTTAAACAGATTTGTTCTGGATCAAATCCAGGTAGTACTGAGTATTTATGTAAAATATAAAGCCACAAACGTCAACTTCTGAACTTTAGAAGTAGTAGTAAGATTTTTCCCCATATTTATCGTTCGATCCCGGGTGAAGATGTACTCGAGAGGCAGCTTCAAAGCTGATTGAAGAGGTCACCACGCTGTCTTAGCAACTTTATTGATATGCGGGCATGCGCTCAAGCCAAAATCGTGTTGCCCGTCTTGAAGTGGTCCCTGTTGACGGAATTGCTGAGATTAATGACCATCACCGCCGAGGAAAGCTATACGTATAGTATTTATAGCTGTTTTAATTCTACAATTAATGGTAGATTTGAGCTTTCACATATTGCCCAGCGGATGATATAATAGAGGATGGCCACCGGCGCTTGTAGCTAAGTGTTGCTGTAGTTCTTTTAAGCCAGATGGGCTTTCCATTTTGGAATCCAAAATGGATTCCAGTGTGGTCCTGTATGAAGGGACATTAGCGCAGACCGATGGTGGTAGATGAAAAATTGGGGTTAGAATACCTGGATTGTATTGCAGGATATTAGTGTCGTCGGGGGGAAAACTTGCGTCTTGAAATGCTGGACAAAAATTACCGTCAAGTTCCAGAAGCTTTCGCATGGAATATACATGGATATTTATGTGAACCGTATGCGCTGTCATTTGGAGTCTTCCGCTGTGAGCTATATCATCGTGACACTGCACAGCTTCATTCAACTTGAACACTTAAGGACTTGAAATATTAGGATATCTTAGTTTATAACTCAGTAAAAGTGTTATTGTACTTTGTTTTGAGATACCAAGTTCTTGAACCAATACGAACAAATCATTAAATCTGTGTTATATTACTAAATTCAGATCACTGTCACAAAAGCTTCATTATTGTGGTTTGATTGAAAGGTATCTGCCCGTGCCGCCTCGAAGGACGTCAAAACAGAATAATTAATCGACAGGTTGGTTGTTAAGGGTGGATTAACACATATGTATGTAGCAGTCATGCGGACCACCTACAGTGAAGGTTGGGTTTATTCATGTAATAAGTGCATTTAAATGTGCATTCTAAACAACCATAAATGCTTTGATCTAGACCATGTGAAAATGATTGAGATATGGGTTCGTTTTCATAGGTGGTAATATTTTCCTTTGCTGGATACACTCTTCTAAGTGAAAATCAGGCGCCCATAGACGATTTTGACAGGATGATGCGCACACTTTCGATATAATAAGCTACATAATTAGCTAATAATGTATGCAGCAAGAAGTATGATGGACGTAACATTGTTTCACGCGCCACGTACGACTGGCAATCTAAGAAACTACAATTTCATGCAGTATGCTTCCACTCTCTTGATCGTGTGTCCTATCCCGATTTATTTAGGATTCTTTGGTGAAATCTGATTTTTGTTAAAGCAACCGATGTACACTATGAGCTAATAAAGCTCAATACCCTGGCACAGTTTAGTAGCTTTCATTCACCTAATGTATTAGAAAAATACACCCCTCCTGGTTTTTGGGTATGATATATGATACCCAGATCACACAAGGTCAGTTCATGTCAATGTATGTACAAGTACAACACACTGAACTGTGTCCTTGGTGGATGCACAATAGCATATTGTAATCGTATGGTAGTGTATTTAAATATTTTAGAACGGACTCAGAGGATTCAAAAACTGATATTTTGTGTTAATTAAAGTGATGGTCCGATTTAGGTCTATTTGTTTATACTGATATAAGAGCCTGGCAGTTGCACGAACCAAGTGTCATGGGAAAAAACTTGCGGTTTTGATGGTAGAAGCAATAATGCATATTGCAAAAGCCCATTTCAATACTATGATAATATTGATGGTTAACCATTAAAACGGTGGTTTTTTGTTTATATCTTGGGAATGAAATGGATTTGAGGGCTCAAAATTTCAGTACGACAATGAGAAAAAATACGGCCTTTCATCTGATATCAAAATCGATACTACTTCCGGGTAAATCAGGGGGTCCCAAGGCGATCGGAACAAGCCACCCTGTAAAAATAGTCAAGAAATAATGATAGTCACCTAAAAGGCTCAATTCAAATGTTTGAGATGAATCAGAGTTTTCGTTTGTGCAGTATAACAGTACAATAGGTTACTGTTAATACAAAAATTCCGGATCCGGATTTTATTAAAATTTGTAAGGACATTGATTTGAGCTAGGTATTTCACACAGTGATTTGTATGTGGATAAACATTACGTATATGTAAAAACACGATTTGTTAAAAAAAATAGTGCGCAAGCCCCGCGGGTAATCTCCAAGTCAGCCTTTAAAAGTGGAATCATTCTAAGGCCCAAAAAATTGTTTGATTGTCCATAGATGCCTCTGACAGAATGGGTCGGTCGGTCGGATTTTTTTTTAATTTTCAGCCATGTTCCATAGTTGTAATACGATATTGCATCACTTTCAAACAGGAGGTATACTAATCAAACAACATAAATTGCAATGTGCCAAGCACTGACATGTTTCAATAAAGCATTTTCAAACATGGACAATTGAAGACAATTAAAGCCTCACGAGGAAACCTGTTCATTGTATACAATGCTGTGAGTGCGGAAGCTTGCACATCGCATCATGGACCTCCCCCTGTAGACTTATCATGGTAATGATAAGCACTAAGATCACCCCTCCCTGGCCATACCCATACGGGAAGCGACTTTGGATAAGAAAATCCAATTATCGATTTTTATTTTGATTTAATTATTAATATAAAATCAAAATTCAAATCCAACGGCACAAAAATGCCAGAGAAGCGCCGATAAGTTACCGAATTCTGCACCGTTGCAAAGCATGCAAACGGGCAGAGAAATCTCTCAAAACACCAAATTATAGTTTGTAGCCACCAAAATAGCTAGAGAAACAACCCCATTGGTGCTGAACAGCAAGTTTTGAAAACAAAAGTGCAATCTTACTCGCTAGAATTTAGCAGTTCCTTACAAAATTTATACAGCGTGTGGAACCTGCATTCCAGCAACACAAAACGTTTTCAGACGTCACAAAACGTTTTTATTAGGTCCGCTACGCTTCGTCTTTAATAAACGCTCACAAAACGTTTTTATTAGGACCGCTACGTCTTTGGTCTTTAATAAACGTTTAAAACGTTTACAGAACGTCGAAGTTTTGACTAAACATTTGCCGCAAATTAAGCACAGTTCTATGACGTCCAAAAAACGTTTACAAAACGTTTTTTACCAAGACGTATATCCAGCAAACACAAAACGTTTTAAAAACGTTTTGGTTAGGTTCTAGATTCGTCTATTACGTCGTCTTATAAGACCTTGAAAGAACGTTTTAAAAAAAAAAAAAAAAAAAAAAAACATTAATCTATTTATCTTCGTATATAGGACCTGATAAATACGTTTTGAAACGTGTTGGCTAGGTTCTGGATTGGTCCATTTCGATTTCGGCTAATAACGCGGTAAAAGCCGTTTATACATGTTTTTGCTAGGTTCTGGATTCGTCTATTACGTCTTCGTATTATAAGACCTTGTAAAAACGTTTTAAAAACGTTTTGGCAAGGTGTTCATTCGTCTATTACATCTTCGTCTATAAGACCTTTTAAAAAACGTTTTTAAAACGTCCCATGTCACATTATACGGTTTGGGGTAAACATATGTTTAGATATCTGGATGACTCTACCAAATGTAATAAAATGTCCTAATAACGTTTGCCCACTACTCAAAAAAACCAACATATAGAAAAAACGAAATCGCAATAATGTTTCATTATAGTCTAGTTTTGTTTTATTTTAAGCCATGGCATTATTTATCACGTGCATTTAATTCTGTCAGCACAGATGGTGTATAAATTTCAGTGGTAATGAAAAGGGTAACTTCTTAATGGTCAACTCACTTTTGAAAAAAAAGATACAACCGCTCTTCTGCTACACGTCCAGCCTATATAAATAGAAATTACCCTTCATTTATGAGTCGTCTAGCTGGTGTAGTGGTTAAGTGTTTGGTCTTCCACGCGAGGGGTCCCAGGTTCAATTCCCAATACAGGTAAGTGAGTAATTTGTGTCTGCAAATACTTGTGTAATTGTGGCTGGATGTAGATTCCTGCAATACCCGCTTCCGATGTAGTACCGATTACTTTTTTTTTCTTTAATTATTAGCGTTTAATTAGCAAATTAATCAAATGTTTTGCGACGTTCCATAAACGTTTAGGGAAAACTTTTTAAAAAGGTTTTTTATTGGTTTTATAACGTCTAAAAACGTTTTAAGAACGTCCAATAAAACGTTTATGGACGTCCAAAACCTTCCACAAAAAAAAGTCCAAAAACGTTTTTACGAAACGTCCAAAGAACCAACTTGGAACGTTTTTAGAACGTTCAGAAAACGTCCGATTGTTAGCTGGGATACCGCCATTGGCTGTTCACAGACCGTAGTACAGATGCAGACCGTCATACACTGTGGCTGGTGGTCTTGGGGCATACCGCAACACTCAGATACTTTGTTTTAGCGCTTTATAAGTGACAATCATTAATTATTAAATTAATTAATTTACGTATAGTATTGCAATACCATAGGATACTGTGTATGACAAAAATTCAGATCCGGAATTTTGTTACAAAGTTGAGAATTTAGTTTAGCTATGTCACTCATTGATTAGTATGTAGACAAGCATTATGTACATGAAAAAACTACAGATTTAGTAGAAAATCGAGGGTGCACACATCTGGAAATCTCTGCATCAGCCTTTTTAAAATGCATTTGAAATATTTGTGAGATCCAACTGAAGTTGTAGTGGTGTGTGATGAGAATAGAAAAGAAAAGGCTTTGCGTGTAAGTTTATATTTAAAGGTGATAAAAGATAAAGGGGATTTGCAGTTGTTTATTTTGTTCAGGAATGATAGAAAAAAAGCAACTATCAATTTCTTTAAAAACTATAAGTGATATGATCGAGTTTCTCCAAACGTATATTTGTATTGAACGCTCATTACCAACACACTCTGTAATTATCATCTCTGATTAGCTAATACAAAAACTGTCAAGGAGTGTACAGTTTGTCACCGTAAAACTCTTATAATAAAGTAAATATTGATATGTTTTACTCTTAAGTTATTCATCAACAATTGATAAACACTTCCACATCATAATAATTTTTACTTACTATTATAAGGTGGCCCGAGATCTCCATAATGCGCTTGGAATAATGTACTTGGTGTCAACGGATTTAGTCCTGTTAGGTCTCCAGGATTATGTAGATGAGAAAAAGCGTCTTCGAAGTACATCGCCACAACTCTAACGATTGTTTCCCTGGTTAGATCCTTTAAGGTGTAGTCACTTGCTGGTAGATCAAGGTACGATGCCTTATCTGTTAGGAAGGCTTCGACATCAGATGGAAAGGCCAGCGTGACCAAAGCACACAAAGTAACGATGCTACGCATTGTTTTCCTTTGGCCCGTTTGCTGTAATATCATGGTGGAAAATGGTGTAAAAGTAGTACAGGGTAAATTTGAAATCAAGACAAATACATTAGTGTACATTTAAACACAATTTGACACACTCCCTCATGCACACCTTCACATACAAACCATAATACACATATACAAAATATTTTTTTAATTCTTATTGAATGATCACCCAAGGCTTTTCTTTGATATTTTATACCTAAATGGTGTTTTTGTGTTGTTTTTTTTTCGTATTTTTGAAGGTCAGTGTGTCACTAGTTTATAATCAATTATCGTAGACATGTGTGCAATGAAATAACTCGGCAAAAAAGTTCCTGGACACTTAGAAAATTTATTTCAAATCTATTTTTCATAGAAGGCAAATAATTGCGTATCAAAATAAAGGGACATTCTTCCCCTGTCAGCTTTGCATGAAATTCCAATGTTAGCATTCATGCACGACTAATAACATTCACTTAACAATGGCAATGTTCTTAAATGAAAATTGCAAGAAATGAACATTTCAGTAATTTCAATTTGGAGCAGTGAGTCTGTCTGTGAATTGGTTACAACACAAAGTCAATAATTATGGGATACTTTGTTAAGAGCTTTTCATAAGGAATGTAATACATTTTGATGAATCAAAGGAAAATCGTGTTTCAAAGCAAAGCAATGTTATCTTGGATGCATCTGATTTTAACACAATTTAATCTTTTTCTTCTTAGCGTGTCCAGAAGTCATTAGTAATGGCTTGTGGTGGTGTCAGGATTTATCAACTGAGTAAGCTGATCCGGGGCCGCGTGTATCCATGATACGGATGCTCCTAACATGGCCCGTTTTTTTTAGACTGGTGGCGGATTGGGAACAGTCAGGGGTTTACACCCTACTCTTATTCGACACTGACTGCGATGTACATGTAAAGTTGTGACTCTTCGCACACGGGACCGACGGCTTAACGTCCCCTCCGAAGGACGGGATGCTTTCATGATCCATTTGCCCAATTCGAAGTGAACTATGGAGGAGAGCGGTATTCTGTGTTTAATCAATAGCTCGTATACAGATTAAATCCAGAATTGAGCACCCGAATAAATCCCAGCAAGTGACCCTACCGGGATTCGAACCCGTGATTTCTTGATAGGAATGCGCCACAGGCAAGCACCCTAACCGCTAGGCCACGCTCTCCCACGTAACACAATTTAATGCAATGGATAAATTTATTCAGTGTCAAAAATGCAGTGTTCAAATTCAGCACTTTGTTGGTCCTCCGCGGCTTTGAACCAGTGCAGCACATAGCCGTCTCATACTTGTAAAAAAAAAAAAAAAAAAAAAAAAAAAAAAAAAAAAAAAAAAAAAAAAAAAAAAAAAAAAAAAAAAAAAAAAAAAAAAACGCTGTATCTTTTGGTTTCCAGAAATCTGCCAACGACGTTAGCACAGTAGAGGCTCGCATTGTCATTTATGAGTATCATCTGGTGACTATGATTTTTTGCAAATGGTACAACCACCGGCCCCATTACTTCGTCTGAATGTACCGTTGACCATTCAGGTTGTCATCAATCATCACAAGTTGTGTGCGTCCTTACTCTGTAATGCTCTTAATAACTGATGCGGTTACAGTTCGTCTCCTTAGAGCTAGAGTTCTAATACGACAATCTTCAGCTGAGGTTGTAACTTTGGGTCGATCAGTTCTCGGGCGATCCTTAACTTCTCCAGTCTCAATGTTTCGGGTGTCTAAACTTGAAATTGTGCGCGGTGATACGTGAAAAACACGAGCGACAACGATTATCAGGTCTGAACATACTCTCTTGCACGATCCTGCTCCGTAAGCTTGGCTATTTAACAGAGAAAAAACATGCAGTGTGACCATGTGGGTTTCAACACTCTAATGTTCCATTTCATGTGGACGGAAAGTGGTCAAGATTGGGTATTCATTGCAAGCGTTGAATAACTGGAACATCCATTTTTGCATTTTCTCATGAACCTTGTCCTTGATAACTGAATGTAACCACCCATGGCATGAATGTTCACATCTTAATTCCACTCAAAGCGAAAGAGGATGAATGTCTGTTTTTTGATGTACCAATTCTTGCCTTAATTAAATATAACATATTAAATAATTGGACTTTTCTAAGTGTCCAGTAACTTTTTTTGCCGAGTTTACCGATGAAAACTTTGTTACGAGCATGAGATAAAGTTGTCTAGTATCCCTTCATTTTGTGATAAACATATAATTTCTCTAACTTTGAGAAGGGTTCTAGCAAGAGAAAGTACATTTTATCAGTAAGAGAAAATGAATTCCCTAGTGCTATACTGAGAATGCCTGTGAATGTGTGTATACAGCTGTCAAAAAAAATGTTAACATCGGGACACAGGCATTTTGTAAAAAACCTAAGTACGAGGGTCTTTGTTTGGTATGCTCTTGAAGATACTTATAATAGCTGTTATTTGCGTTTATTTCATTTCAATGCGATATGGAGAACAAAAGATACGCTCGTCCAAAGGGAGTACAAATTCGGATTGGTTACCGATTTGCAATAATTACATTTGTAAGATTGTTCAAATCCTGTTGTCATACATACTCAAAATTGTGTTATTGTGTTAGTGATGATTTGAAAGTATTGAAAGCATATTGACAATCCCTTTTTACTTCATTATGTCATAAAGTGTGATCTTGTCTTTATGATCAGCAAAAATATCAGTCAATTCACTTTTCATTAGCAGAGTTAGCTCAAATCGCTAATCACAGATGTTAAACCAAACCAAATTAAACCAAACCAATCAGACCACGATTAATATGATATATACATCCTGACTACCTGGAGAACTTAAGTAGTTAAATTTCAAAACAATATAATGTATATGTACAATACAGTTATGATGCTATCCGCTAGGAAAGCGAAGGACACCTTTCGAACCTAACACAATAGATGATATCATGCGCTATTCTACCAACCAGCTGATAGCTCAGTCGGTTAGAGCGTCGTGCCATGTATCGAAGGCGCGGTTCGAAAATCCGGCCAAGCGACATGGTTTTTTTTTTTCAACACTATCGTGCGCTGGCCATCTTCAGGGAAAGATTACTAATATATACATCCTTGACTACCTGGAGAACGAAGTATTTAAATTTCAAAACAAATATAATCAGTATAGTGAATATACAGTTCTGATGCTATCCGCCTAGGAAAGCGAAGGACACCTTCGAACCTAACACCTAGGAATGATATCTATCTCTCTTCTACCAACCCAGCTTGATAGCTCATTCGGTTATAGCGTCGTGCATGTATACGAAGGTCGCCCCCCCCGGTTCGATCCCGGCCAAGCGCACATCGGGTTTTTTTTCACACTATCGTGCGCGGCCATCTCGGGAAAGATTATAATATATACATCCTTGACTACCTGGAGAACTAATTAGTTTTAATTTCAAAACAAATATATCGTATATGTTTAATTATACAGTGCTGATGCTATCCGCTAGGAAGCGAAGGACACCTTTCTAACCTACAGCCTATAGATGATATCTATCGCTCTTCAACAACCACCCCGCTTGATCTCGGTCGTTTAGAGCTCGTCGTGCATGTAATAGACCTGTCGCCGGTTCGAAGCCTGCCAAGCGCACCATGTTTTTTTTTTTTCAACACTATCGTGCGCTGACCATCTTCAGGGAAGGGGTTGGGAGGGAGATTAATAATATAACATCATTTACTACCTGGAGAACTAAGTAGTTTAAATTTCAAAACAAATATAATCGTATATGTTAAACTACTTAGTTCTGATGCATTTTCACGATAGGAAAGCGAAGGACACCTTTCGAACCTAACCCTATAGATGATATTCTATCGCTCTTCAACCAACCCAGCTTGATAGCGCGGTCGCGTTAGAGCGCGCTGCATGGTAATACGAAGTCGCCGGTTCGAATCCTGCCAAGCGCCACATGTTTTTTTTTCAGCACATCGTGAGCTGGCCTCTTCAGGAAGATTAATAATATATTCATCTACTACCTGGAGAACCTAAGTAGTTTAAATTTCAAAACAAATATAATCGTATATGTTAAAATTACAGTTCTGATGCTATCTTCTAGGAAAGCGAAGGACCCTTTACGAACCTAACACCTATAGATGATATCTATCGCTCCTCTACCAAAACCAGGCTTGGATAGGCTCAGTGGTTAGAGCGTCGTGCATGTAATACGAAGGTCGCCGGTTCGAATCCGGCCAGCGCCCATGTGGTTTTTTGTTTTCAACACTAATCGTGTCCGCTGGCCATCTTCAGGGAAAGATTAATAATTATACATCCTTGGCAACTACCTGGAGAACTAGTAGTGTTAAAATTTCAAAACAAATATAATCGTAGATGTTAAATATACAGTTTGGATGCTAACCGCTAGGAAAGCGAATGGACACCTTTCGAACTAAAACATATAGATGAATATCTATCGCTCTTCAACCCAACCAGGCTGGATAGATCAGTCGGTTCGAGCGTCGTGCATGTAATCGAAGGTCGCCGGTTCGAATCCGGCCAAGCGCACATGGGGTTTTTTTCACACCTATCGTGCGCTGGCCATTCTTCCGGGAAAGATTAATAATATATAAATCCTTGTCTACCTGGCGAACTAATGTTTAAAATTTCAATCAGACACTTACTTATTGGATTCCCGGTCCCTCCAAAGAAAATCATATGATTTTATAGCAGAATTAAACATAAAAACACGAGTGTAAATAAAAAAGAAAGAGAAACTCTGATAATAAGGCTACAAGGACTAATGAAGCAGGCAGAATTTGACGAAAGACACAGTGGAAGGCCAGACAGATCCACGGACCAGAATGGCAGAAAAAACTCAAGCCACATTTGTCTTGTTAGAAGAGCAGTTGTGGAAAGAATCCAACGATGAACGTTTGGTTAAACACGATGGGCAGGAATCTCGAAGTCTGTCTTTAATAGAAAATACTGCAAAATATATTTGTTTTCTTTTTAAGATGGAAGAAGATGTGCTATGAAGCCAAGTTATTCAGGTTGCACCATGTATTCCAAGACTAGTGTTCTAAGGCAGAAATCGGACCAAGTTGGGATTTTGCCCTCTCATAATGATGGAAGCATATCTGTTGTTTTACTAGTGATGTTGCTATATAGTACAATAGTAATTTGAAATCTTCCAAAAATTTTAGATGGGTGCTGCCTGGAATGATATTTTAGATAGGAGATTAAAGCTGTTATTCTACTGTCATCTTGAAGCCGAAAGGGCTTCAGGTTTTGGAATTCAAAAGGATTTTCCATTTGTGGTCCTAACAAATTATACACACACAATATCCTCCGGGTAACCAGCCAATCCATACCCATCAGTCAGGTGCAGGACAGAGGTGTAAGCGAATATGTCCAAATTCTACCTAATCGATATGAATACGGTCTTCATTGGAAGTTGTCAGTGATCTAATTTCTTCCCTGAGTAGTCTTACACCTCATAAAGCATTACACAATGTCTTATCTTTCTGTTCTTTCCAGGTTGTGAGCAACAAGTCACCTGGTCCTACTACCCCAGTGCATGTTATCCCATCATAATAACTGAGAAATAGATTAGATAGACATGTAGGAATACTAATTACTAAGGTAGAGTGATGGAAACACTTAAAATAAGCAACATAAAAAATGGATGGAAAGCGTATTGAGAAGCATAGCTCTAAGTACTATGCGAGCTGAGATATGACCTTGAGTGCTAATGACCCATAACCCTGGATGACCTCCATGACCCCATGGGTAGGGTCCCTTGGTAGCAGGGCGGTAAGGTTTTTGGAGAGGCACAAAAAGTTGCTGGACAATCACGCCTCTGATTGTCTCTCGAGATACCATTCAACGACTACTGGGACACCAAAGTTACTTCACTCACAGATGAATTTAAATCTGGGCGGAATGGGTATGTCAGAAAAATTCACGCAATCATCTTTCGCCAAGAAACCGAGACGAAAGAACAACAATCCCACGTCTTGAAATGACCAAACTCTAGCCAATAGATGGATCTGGATCTGGATCTGGATCAAATTAACCGCCAGTAAAGCCGATTCCCGAATCACACTAGAGGACTCTGGTACCTAGAGCGAAGAGTGCAGGTAATAGACCAGGGATGATCCCCTACTCTTTTCGATCAGGTCTGCAACTTTTACGTGCTCAGGATTGACTCCACTGTACACACAATATACTAACTTGAACCAAACTAAAAAGTAGTACATGTAATCACACAAAAATTTTGTATGCCAAAAATGTGCCACAATGTTGGACAAATTATCACCACACTTTTAAGGTTGGAATTCTGAACAATAGGCTCCCAAATTTATCTCAATTCACGTCCCGGCGAGCCCCCAATTCTGTTATTACGTCTCGTGGACGCCTAAGGTTAGGAAATACCTTTCAAACCACAAATAAATGAGCCTTGCTGCACAAGTGATCTTAAATTTTACACAACAGATTTTAATGATTTGTAATTGGTTCAAAAAAGTTGGGTATGTCCAAAACATTAACATAAAATCATAAAATTACAAAACCAAAATTAAAAACACACAATTTAAACGATTTGGGTAATCAAAATAAGGTACACATTGAAAACAGACTTAATACATTTTCGAAGCACTTTATACACGACTATTATTTTTATAGTTTTGTTTACATTTTGGCGGCCATTTTGGCGGCCCGATTTAAGAATATGAAGTTTGCATATTAATAGATTGACCTTACTCCAAAACCACATCTATAAATTCGCGCTCTGATTTTTCAATCGGGGAATGCATATGACGAGATCTGCCCCAGCTGATCGTCATTGCATCTATGGCGTACGCCATCTGGTCCGCCTCCCCAGGAACAGTATGTCGGGGGCTGGTTGTTCCCGGCCACTGCCAAAAAGACGTTGATTAATTTTAGAGGCCACTGAGTCTTTGAAGAACACCTTGCACACTGTTGGAGTTGAGGTGCCATTCCACCAACAAGCCCCTGACGTGGTCGGGGCATGGATGGTTGTTACCCTTCTCGATAGATGGACTGCCTGGAACGCGTCCTGTGGCGCTGGCACCATATCAGCAGCTTGGTTGTCTGTTGCAGAACTTGTCATACCAGTTACACAGTGCTTGGATAAATTGGGCCATTCAGGCATGGCATAATATGCGCGTAGATTTACGAACTGAGTTTGGAAAACGGACCCCTGCTGTTATATCAATGCCCAATACCGTGAGGTTGTTGCAGCGAGGTTGGTCCTTGATCTTGGGAAGCAGGCGCGTAATTGCCAGGCGAACCCGCCACATAAGTTGATGTATGCTGTGCAATGGCTAGCCTTCCCAGTGTGGCTCCCCTTCCCGTATTGGACGTGTATATGGTGGGCATGGAGCGGGATGTCCGGGGTGAATGTTGTGAAGCTGGCATCCACTGAGGGTGTGGTGGATCTTTGGAGAGGACGTCTATACCCCTTCGACATTCCGGTCTCTCTTGGAGCTGAACGTGGCTAAGAACGCAAAGTTCTATGTATCTAGTAATCTAGTAGGGGCATTGGGGAAGGGACTGCTGTGCGGTGGCGATAAGGCCAAGAGACGTAACCACAGTTGGCTGGCGCCCAATCTGCCTGGGAAGTTTAAAACGTTCCGCCACCGTGAGAGGAAGAACTTTAGAGGAATCACATGTCTGGGGCCCACAGTGTGGGCTATTAGAAGCATGTTGCACCCGCTGGATTTTCTCATGAGCTTCTCTAGCACCCTGGGTATCATCGCTACGTGGGAAAAGGACAACGCATATGCCAATATCCTGTCCCAGCTGACGTCATTTGCGTCCGTGAGTGCGCCATGAGGCCCGCTTCCAGGAACAGTATGTCGGGAGCTGGCTGTTCCCGGCGGCTGCAAAAAGGTCGATTAGATGCCGCTGGGGTTTGTTGAAGACCACCTTTGTACACTGTTGGTTGACGGTGGCCATTCCACCGACAAGCACATGACCTTGGTCAGGGCATGGATGGTTGCTCCCCATTCCACAGGGTACCCCGCTGAATGTTGCCTGCCTCCAGGAGATGGACTGCCTG